>ML335220.1:0-67102 GCA_005239505.1 Nicotiana paniculata | reverse complement strand
CGGAAGTCATCTTTAGGAAAATCTTCCCATAACCTTCAATCTTGGATGTTGAGTTATTTCCCAATTCTCTGCATAGTCTAGTTGTGAGTCACTTTCACCTTCATTCTTTTGAAGTGCATAACTCACGTCAATTGGAGTCTTGGCAATTTGAAATCCAAATACTTGAACTTGTCAAGTACTTTTTCAATGTAGTGAGACTGTGATAATACTAGACCTTGTGGAGTTTGGTGAATTCTGATTCCTAAGATCACATCAGCAACTCCTAAGTCTTTCATGTCGAATTTTCTAGCCAACATGCGTTATGTAGCATTTATATCTGCCATACTTTTTTCTCATTATCAACATGTCATCAACATATAAACAAACAATGACTTCATGACATGAGGTGTTTTTAATGTAAACACATTTGTCGCACTCGTTGATTTTAAACCCACTTGCCAACATTGTTTGGTCAAATTTGGCATGCCATTGTTTGGGTGCTTGTTTAAGTCCATAAAGCGACTTAACGAGTTTTCACACTTTCTTTTCTTTACCAGGAACCATAAAACCCTCAGGTTGGTCCATGTAAATCTCTTCCTCCAATTCTCCATTTAAGAAAGTTGTTTTAACATCCATTTGATGGATTTCAAGACCATACACGGCCGCTAATGCCACTAACATTCTTATAGATGTTATCCTCGTTACTGGTGAGTAAGTATCAAAGTAATCAAGGCCTTCCTTTTGTCTATAACCTTTGACAACAAGTCTTGCCTTATATTTGTCAATAGTGCCACCAGCTTTGATTTTCCGTTTAAAGATCCATTTCGAACCTAAAGGCTTATTTCCAGGAGGAAGATAAACCAATTCCCATGTATGGTTATCCAAAATTGATTGAATCTCACAATTGGCTGCCTCTTTCCAAAATGGTGAATTAGAAGACGACATACCTGCTTTAAGAGTTTGAGGATCATTTTCAAGTAAGAATGTCACAAAATCTAGTCCAAAGAAAGTAGATGTTCTTTGACGTTTGCTACGTCTTGGATATTCTACACTTGGAGTATTTTCCTTTGGTTCTTCCCAAGGTCGTTTAGGTCTTTCACTTAACGATTCACATTCAGTTTTATACCGATAAATGCTTTCAAAGAATTAAGCATTATCTGATTCAATTACCGTATTAACATGAATCTCGGGATTATTGGATTTATGGACCAAAAACCGACATGCTTTAATGTTTGTAGCATATCCAATGAAAACACAATCTACTATTTTTGGTCCGATTTTTTCACTTTTAGGTAAAGGAACTTGTACCTTTGCTAGACACCCCCACACTTTGAAATATTTCAAGTTGGGTTTTCTTCCTTTCCATTTTTCACATGGAATAGATTGCGTTTTGCTGTGGGGTACTCTGTTGAGTAATCGGTTGGCTATAAGGATAGCTTCCCCCCACAAAATTTGCGATAATCCAGAACTTATAAATTAAAGAATTCATCATTCCTTTGATGTACGATTTTTCCTTTCCGTAATTTCGTTGGATTGAGGTGTGTAAGATGCAGTAGATTGATGGATAGTTTCATATTCCGAACATATTTCTGCAAACGGAGATTCATATTCTCCACCTCTATCACTTCTAATCATTTTGATCTTTTTATTCAATTGATTCTCTACTTCATTCTTGTATTGCTTAAATGCTTCAATTGCTTCAATTGATTCATCCTTACTATTAAGCAAATAAACATAACAATATCAATAAAAGTAATAAAATACTTTCCCGCCTCGAGATGGTGTCGATTTCATATCGCAAATGTCAGTATGAATTAAGTCTAAAGGATTTGAATTCCTTTCAACAGACTTATAAGGATGTCTTACAAACTTAGATTCAACACATATTTGACATTTCGATTTATTACACTCGAATTTAGGCAATACTTCTAAATTAATTAACTTCCGCAAGGTTTTATAATTGACATGTCCTAAATGAATATGCCATAAATCATTTGACTCCAACAAATAAGAAGAAGCTAATATTTTATTCATAGTATTAACAACCATTACATAGAGTTTGAAAAGGCCCTCCGTGAGGTAACCTTTCCAACGTACATTTCATTCTTGATTACAATAACTTTATCAGAAACAAATATATATTTGAATCCATTATTCACAAGTAAAGAAGTAGAAACTAAATTCTTCCTAATAGTAGGAACATGAAGAACGTTGTTGAGCGTTAACACCTTGCCGGAAGTCATCTTTAGGATAATTTTCCCATAACCTTCAATCTTGGCTGTTGAGTTATTTCCCATGGAAATCTCTTCTTCGGGACCAGCAATAGAGTAAGTCGAAAATGCTTATTTGACATCACAAACATGTCGAGTGGCTCCGGAGTCAATCCACCACTCCTTCAGATTTCCAACTAAGTTGCATTCCGAAAGCATTGCACAAAGATCATCATTCTTCTCCACTATGTTGGCCTGTCCCTTTTTCTTATCCTTTCTTGGGAAGCAACAATCAAGGGCTTTGTGACCAACTCTTCCACAATTATGGCAGTTGCCCTTGAATTTCTTTTTGTTCTGCTCCTTAGTCTGTCCAGAAGATCTCTTCCTCTTCTTACTTTTTGTAGCAGTTTCTTCAACGATATTAGCTCCCATGATCGTTGAATTTCCACGGGACTTCTTCTCGACTATTTTTTTTGTCTTCCTCAATCTTGAGACGAATCACGAGATCTTCCAAATTCATTTCTTTGCTCTTGTGCTTGAGATAGTTCTTGAAATCTCTCCACGAAGGAGGCAACTTTTCAATCATTGCAGCCACTTGAAATGATTCATTCACGACGATACCTTCAGCAATAAGGTCATGCAAAATAAGTTGAAGTTCCTGAACTTGGGTTCCCACAGTTTTGGTGTCTATCATTTTATAGTCTAGAAACTTGGCAACCACGAACTTCTTCAAGCATGCATCTTTTGTCTTGTACTTCTTCTCAAGTGTGTCCCATAATTCTTTCGAAGTATTTATCGCACTGTACACATTGTACAAGTCATCCTCTAAAGCACTTAAAATATCTTTGCAAAGAAAAAATCTGCCTGATTCCACACCTCAATAATCATGAACTTTTCATTGTCCGGCATGTCCGTAGAAGGCACTGGAGGCTCTTCACTAGTGAATATCTGCATACCAAGTGTGATAAGCCAGAAGAACACCCGTTGCTGCCATCCTTTGAAGTTGGCTCCAGAAAATTTTCCCGGCTTTTCTGCTGGTGGAACAACAGTCCGGCTTGACGAGGCTATCATCGTTGCCGCAGTAGTCGCAGAAGAATTTTCGTTATCGATTGCCATTTCTCACTGTCAACAACAGAAGAGTTCAATCAATGGCAAAACCAAAACAGTAAACAATACTGTAATTAACGATAAACAGTATGTATATTAAATAAAAACCAAAGTTATTATATACTGTTTCACAGAAAACGATGAAGTTTTTATGTTCTTCAAATCGTTTTTCTGAATTTCAAAGCTCTGATGAAGTTTTTATATCTTCAAACAGGAATAATAAAATTCAGACGGAGTAGAAAACACAAAGGTTTTTAATCTCCACAACAGAATTCAGAATATAATAAAAATATAATTTCCTTAAGATTGTTAGTAATCTGTATTGCTGTAAAATAAACTAAAAAAAACCACTAAACTTTCTGAAAAATACAGAAACAGAAAGTTAGTAGAGCAAGGACGTCAAAAATGAATTTTGAAAACAGTGTAGGAAAAAATCGAGCCCACTGAATACACAATATGTCCTTAAGGAAATTATTCCCCTCAAGTACCCAAGGTTTTGGAATATATCCTCCCAGGATAGAACAATTTAACTCACCGGAGTGTTGGTACCAAAAACGCCGGTGAACAACGAATCACTCGAAGGCTGTAAAACACACTGGAATATTTTGTGCAGAAGAAGAAGAAGAAGATCAGAAAATTTAGTTAGTAAAAATTCTGGGATTCAAGGTATATTTATAGGCAATTTCGTACTGTTTCTGAAAAGGTTTTGTAACCTTTCAGAACAGCCATAGTTGTTGGAACAGGTGTGAATCCTTTCAGAACAGCCATAGCTGTTTTGAACATGTATGAATATTGCGGGAAATGTAAAAACGGATTTAAAATAATCCGGAAAAGAAAATGGGTCGGACCAGACCAGGTCGCTAGTCATTCCATATTTGAATTTTTTTCCATTTATTAATTAAATTATTTGAAAATAATTTTGTCCAAAAAGATTAATCAATCAATCGTTGACCAAATCCGAATCCGAATTCGAAGCCGAAGCCGAGCCGAGCGAGCGACGACGGCGATGGCGCGAGGCTTTCCTTCTTCTCAACTCTTTAAGAGCTAGAAGAAGAGCTTCTCTATATATATACACATAGATTTTCTTTCCTTCTTCCAATGAGGGACAAAGTGCACTAATTCAAAAGTTCACTTCCCTTCATTTCTTTTCCCACCATTTTCCATTCACTCTCTTTAAGCTACACCAAGCTTAAAATTAAGCTAGACTAAGCTTAAAATTAAGCTACACTAAGCTTAAATACCAACATCTTCTTCTCCAGCTTCTCTTTATGTTGGGTTGCACAATTAATCTCATGTTGGCACGAGCGGATCCGGGATTTCAATAGGATGGGTGTACTATTGTGAAGAGGTGGATTTGAAATTTATATTTGATGGGTTTATCTTTAGTTTCTTACCATGAATTCACTATACTTTTGAAATTATAGTTTCTATACTTTTGAAAATATAGTTTCAAAATTATATTATTTTTGAAATTTTAATAATTTCCACATTTATATTTATACTTGATAACGTCCAACTATGCCTTATAAAAAGGACAAAGCGGTCGCTGTAAATATATTCCGGTTAACAAGTCCAGAGTCGAATCCCGCAAGGAATTAACCTATCAATCACAGCTATTGGACTCACACAAATTCACGTATTCAATCTTCAGAAATAATTTAAGTAATAGATTGGATTTTTACTAACTAAATATTACTTAATAAAAATGCAATAATTAAGAACTAACTACGAACAAGTTGTAGACAAGAATTGGAATGATCTAAGGTTCTGATTTCCCCTATTGTCAAAATCGTTTCCGCTACGTTTGCTATAAATTTGCCTAAGTCCTCTCTATCGATCATGAGCACTCCGACTGTCATAACTCTCTCCCGAGTAATTACGATAATATACTAGACATATTATCCCGAATTATACTAGCTAGACTTAAGTATAGCTCACTTAGATAGAATCCAAGGTTTCGTTATCCCTAATCCCACCTTTAAAACCTTCGTATTGATCCCTCATATATGTTAGGAGAGATATTATTCAACAACTACCTAAATATGCACTCTCTCCCGAGTAATGCACACTAAATAGGAACAGTTAATTGCGGGCCCTTCAATCACAGCAATAAGCATATAGTTGAACAAATAGAGAGAATACTATAGCAAATCAATATTAACGTAACGAGCAAATCATCCTTCAACAGGTTCCATCAAAACCTTAGATTATGAGTTTAGCTACTCATACTCATAGTAAAATATCCAAAGTAATTTGCATAATTAAATTACAGAGTAAAGATAAAGGGATGTAGAAATCGATGATTCTAACTCCCAAGTAGTGTTCCATGAGATATTCTTGCCTCCGGTTGCCAAAGTCCTTCAAAGTGGCATTTTTTGGTCTATTTATATGTTAGAGACAAGCCCTAAACGTGTATGTCAACTCCTAGTCAAGCTGGGAAACAATTTAATCCTTCAAAACTCGGACTAGACCTTGCCTTAGGTTTGGCGTCGCCAGGCTAATGCCAGCCTCAGGCTGGCTTTAAGCTGGCCTCGCCAGGCTAACGCCTGGTTGGTCCTGGCTTTAAGCTGGTCTCGCCAGGCTAAAGCCTGGTCGAGCTGGCTTTTTCCTGGCTTCTCCTTTTCACCGTTCTCGAGCGCACTTTCGACGTTTAAGTATCCCTTTAGATCTACTTTCATCTCCAATTCACCTACACATAAAATAGATTCCGTTACGCTCAAACAAAGTGTAATTTATCATTAAAGCATGTAAAATGCAAGACACATAATGCGCTAAATCATGAATTATAGCCACACATCAATACCCCACACTTAAACATTTGCTCGTCCTCGAGCAATCAAACTACACTGATGGACACGACCTATTAAGCAATTCCCTTAACTCATTATACCAAGAATCTTTAAAATAGTTTAAGCACAAAGGTGTGACATCCTCACCTCAATAACCGACTCACAAATACCATACTTTATTCACAATTCACTTACTTAATCTAACATGGAGGTCAACAAAATTACCTTTCCTTTATGAATCATGTGCCCTCACCCAATCAAAGAGCTTAGTTCCACACACCATGAATTTTAATAACGTAGGACTCAAGATAAGAAAAATTCACTCGCTCTCAGAAATAACATTCATATGCCCCAAGTGACGTACCATTAGCTTGCCCTTAGTGTAATACTCCACTAATCGAGTTCATTCAGTCTAAGATCAAATAGGACTTTCATTGGTTGTAATGTAGGCTGCGGGTCGGGTATGATACATTTGGATATAAGTGACTACACCTACCTTAATCACTTTAATACAAACACTTCAACCTTCAAGCCCATACTTATGTCAAACCAAAATTTCACCTTAACTTCACTATATTTTGCCCCCTATTTCTTTAAGCACCAATACATCAAGAACCACCACCATCATGATTTTTTTTCGTACACTACAACCTATATATATATATATACGAATGGCTTTTATGGACACGTTTTTTTTCTTCATACAATGCACCTTTCTCTTTATTTCATTATTCCACTCAAAAGCCAACTCACTACCCCACACTTTAACTTTTTCATAATTCATCACAATTCAAGTGCTCATGAGAGGTGACAATGTTCAAATATATGGTCGATTCAAACAACGGGGTACAACTTGTAATGTGGTTACCAAAGAAACATGATTATAGGCTCAAAGGGGTTAACTATGATACATAACATTTAGGTGGATACTTTATATATATCTAGTTTAACAAAGAAATGCCTATATCACTTCACGAACTGAATAAGACTACTATTTCTCTTTGCACACACACTGAGCAAGTTCTAGACATCAAATGCAATGCCCGAATACATGCAAACCTCACACAGACATGGCACAAACTCATTCAGGATTGGTTTTATCACAACACTCCAGTCAAAGCAGTTAAGCAAATTTAAGAATCCACGATTTAAGGTATTTATCCTAGAGTAAAAAATTGAGCCTAAGCATCACAACCAGAGTACTGACTATTCTCAAGGCATTACAAAGCTCAGAGATATTGCTGCAATTAATCCTACTCCTAAAAATTAAAACTACCTACACCTGGTTCAGCTAAAAACCCTTGGAAAAGAACCGCGACCCAAAGAAAAATCAAGGGGGAATTACTACACTACCTAAAACAAAATCTTTTTGGTATTTTCTTTAGACTTACTTTCCTCAAGAAATCTTCCTAGGAGATCCATCGTCGGGAAAATTCCAACATATTTATGCTTTTTTAAAATTATAATTTCGGCCTTCAAACACTAACAAGGAAAACAACAATAATAATAAAACAAAAACGAAGTCTAATATCTACAAGTTCCCACCCCACACTTAAATCATGCATTGTCCTCAGTGCATGCACAACTAGACAAAACAAGAAATACAAAGAGTAGGGTGCAAGAAAACTCCCTGATCAAGCAGCATCGTCATCCTCTGACGCTCTCCACTCCTTATCATGTTCGTCCTCCTCATCATCACCATCTGATTGCATTGGCTCAGCCTCAGACTGCTCTGATGTGTTGACATCCTCATCAACGGGGGAGTATGTATCCCTCTTCTACACCAACCAGCTGCTGAGCATGAGCATTGAGCGGGTATCGCTTCTCCAATTCATTCCTCTCCTCAGATGTAGCCAGGCGACCCCCTATTCTCACCTGCACATCCGTCATCCCATAAAGATGGACCATGAAACAATCATCACGCACATTGCGCTCAACACCTGTCAATGAAGGCGTACTAGCCTCATCTTTCAACCGGAGATTAGTGATGTATGTTTGTCGGATGAGCTGATCGATGGTGTGGTCAAACTCAGGCTCTTCCTCAACCCCCTCATGCAGTAGGAACCGAGTCAGGAAATTAGGAAATTGCATTCGATCAATTTTTTTACTCGTTCTCACTGATGCCATCTGGTAGCGGATCAGGTGACCCACATTCACCCTCTGCCCTGCACACAGGTCCTATCACGACTTATAAGCGTGTCATGATTGTACGGTAGGAGCCGTGCATTTATCAGCTTAAGCCACACCTAAGCCTCCTCCTTTATCTTCTTCTTAGGCAACCTCTTGTGTCGATTAGTTACCTTATCCCGAACCCATGCAGCAGTAGAGTTGACCGCACAGAGTATGTGTCTCAGCTCTCTATATGTAGGCCGACGAATGAATTGGTCCAAGGGCTCCACAGGAACATTTGGCACACCTAAAAATGGCCTTGAATGAAAAATGTATCAAGCGTCCACGGATTGGCACCAGCTCCTCAGTGTCCTATGGGTCAAAACCCACATATAATTCCCTGCATAGGTTGAGATTAATGTCCCCTGTGTTCTTAAAAACATATCTTAACCCCAAATCCTGGATGCCTTTCCAAATCGCCGGATACTTCTTTTTCACGCTGCGTTCCTGGATAGCTACTTCCGGAGAGACATGTTTAGGCTTACATCGCTCGTACCAATCCATCATATGCGGAGGTATGATGTTTATGCCAAACTCCCATTGGCCTTGGGGTTGTGGACGCATGGTAGCTACAACTGCCACAGCTTGTGTGCCACTCAGACTAGAGGTAGCTTCTCCCTCTTTTCTTTTCTTTGGAGTAGGTGCAGAGGTCGCCTTTGCTTTAGCTTGTGCAGTAGAAGTGGCCTTTCCTTTGCCTGTGTCTTTTCTGGGAGGCATCTTCGTTCCTACACAAATAAGCAGTAGTCATAAAATGCTACATTACACCCTACACACATAATCTTCCCCAATTTGCCGAGGTTACTCATGCTTCACCTCATATTTTCTTAACATCAGAATCAAACCACAGCACATGGGCTACCCGTGAGCCACCCCACACTTAAGATTTTAATGTGGTGAATGACTACATAATACTAGTTTATTAATCCCGGAGACTCGGGCTCCAAAGGCGACTAGGAATACCATTGAGGCATTACATCAAACACTTGACAATTACTAGTGCCATGGGAATTCTTATGGAATTGAGGGATTGCCTCATCCTCCCAAATGGGCTTGAGGTTTCCGTACTACCAAATTTTTTCACAATCTCAGCACCATTCCTAAGGGGTTCATGGGATTGGGGCACACAAACACAATATGACCATGAAGAACAACCACCCATAATGAAGAACAACCAACAATGAAGAACAAACACCAACTCAATACCTGTGCCCAACTCGAAATTACAAGGGAAAGAGATAGAATCATACCTTTGAAGCTTTGTGAGGAGTAGGTTGCCTGAGAATTCCGGATGAGTGTGAAAGACTAGCAAGACTAAGCTTGACCTCTATGTGGATGGTAATGTGCTGGTAATTATGTGTGGGTGAGCAAGCAATTTGTGCAATGTGTTTGTGTTCTCTTGAAATTTCTTGTAGAGCTAGTTGTGTGTTGGTTTAAGTGAGGTTAGGGTTTGCTTTGTAGTGTTTGCAATGTGTGAGGGTGTGTATGTGAGGTTAATTTCGACCAAAATAAGGAGAAAGAACTTAACGAGGGCCGAAAATACTTACCTAGCGTTGGCCAGGCATCGCCAACCTAAGGCCTGGTTGACCCTGGCGTTAGCCAGGCGTCGCCAACCTAAGGCCTGGTAGACCTTGGCTTTAGCCAGGCATTGCCAGCCTAAGTCCTGGCTGACCCTGACTTTATCTTTGCTTCACGTGACACTTAAGCCCTGCTCGGCTCGCCCAAACTCACCTGCAAACTTGTTAGTACCTAAAAACAAAAAGAAAAATTCTAACCACACTAAAAATCAACTCCAAATTGGGTTGCCTCCCAATAAGCGCCTTAGTTAACGTTGTGACACGACGAATACAACAGTCCAATGGGTTGCCTCCCATGCAACGCCTGATTTAACGTCGCGGCACGATGCATGTAAGCGCATTTAAGGTACGCTCAACATCAGAGGCTCGATCAAATGGGTCACTAACACTACCTTTGCTTCATCCATGCCCACATAATGTTTTAATCTGTGCCCATTGACACTGAATATGCGAGAGTCATTTCCACACTAATCTCTACGGCACCAGTGGGGTGAATTTCAACCACACGAAAAGGCCCTGACCATCGTGACTTTAATTTACCCGGAAATAACCTCAGTTTGAGTTGTATAGAAATACTGTATCTCCGGGTTTAAAACTCCGCTCAATAATATTTTTATCATGTATCAACTTCATTCTCTCCTTGTATAATCTTGTGCTCTCAAAAGCGTGATATCAAAACTCATCAAGCTCGTGCAACTCCGTGACTCTACTTGTTCATGCAACTTCAATATCGAGATTCAACTACCTCAACGCCCACAAAGCTCTATGCTCCAAATCCACGGGTAAGTGACACGCCTTCCCAAACACCAACTTGTATGGTGGCATGCCGATCAGAGTTTTGAAAGCGGTTCGATAAGCCCATAGTGCATCATCTAACTTTCTCACCCAATCCGTTCTAGTAGCATTCACAGTCTTAGTCAACACACTCTTTATCTCTCTGTTCGAAACTTCTACTTGCCCACTCGTTTGCGTATGATATGGGGTGGCAACCTTGTGGCGTACATCATACTTCTCTAACAACTTTGAAAAGGCTCGATTACAAAAGTGAGTGCCTCCGTCACTGATTATTGCCCTTGGAATGCCAAATTGGGTGAATATGTTCTTTCTCAAAAAACCAATAACCCCCTTTGCATCATTTGGAGGGAGTGCTGCAGCCTCCACCCATTTGGACACATAGTCCACATCGACGAGTATGTACTTGTTTCCATATGAACTGACGAAAGGCCCCAGGAAATCGATTCCCCATACATCAGACACTTCTACCTCCTGAATTGGGTTCATAGGAATATCATGTTAGCGAGAAATATTCCCAGTTCGTTGGCACTCATCACAACCCTTTATCTATAAATGTGCATCTTTGAACAATGTTGGCCAGTAGAAGCCCGACGCCAAGACTTTCGCAGCTGTCCTTACTCCCCTGAAATGCCCACCATATGGTGACACGTGACATGCCTGCAAAATAGAAGACTGGTCTATCTCGGGGATACATCTCCGGATCATGTTATCAATACAAATCCAGAACAGATAAGGCTCATCCCAATAATACATGTGAAAATCACAAAAGAAAATTTTCTTTTGGACAGAGGAAAGTTCATAAGGAACAATACTGCTCGCCAGGTAGTTTGGAATGTCTGCATACCATGGCGCTTACTCAAGACTTGTGGCTAATAGTTGTTCATCTGGGAAAGTTTCCAGGAACTCTTCTACCTCAACCTTCTTCTCAGCTCCTTCCAGTCTAGACAAATGATAAGCTACTTGGTTCTCCGTTCCCTTTCGGTCACATATTTCCAAATCAAATTCTTACAGCAGTAGCACCCATCTAATCAGGCACGGTTTTGACTCCTTATTCAAGATTAATTACTTGAGAGCATCATGGCTAGTATAAACAATTATCTTCGAGCCTATCAGGTATGACCTGAATTTTTCAAATGCGAACAACACTGCCAACATCTCCTTCTCGGTCACAGTGTAATTTAGCTGGGCTCCACTCAGCGTTCTACTGCGTAGTATATTGGATGCATGATTTTATCTTTTCGCTGCCTAAGAACTTATCCCACAACATAATCACTCGCATCACACATCAGCTTCCAGTCAGGGGCAACTATGATAGGTGATGTTATCGGTCTCTTCTTCAAATCCTCAAACGCTACCCCACAATCATCAGAAAACATAAAAGGGTGATCTTTTTCAAGCAATTTACACAAGGGGTTAGCAATTTTGGAAAAATCTTTTATAAATCTTCTATAGAAACCGACGTGCCCAAGGAATCTTCTGATTGCTTTGACGGAAGTGGGTGGTGGAAGCTTTTCTATCACATCAACCTTTGCACGATTTACCTCAATGCCTTTACTCGACATTAGGTGCCCCAAGACAATACCTTCCCGTACCATGAAATGACAATTTTCCCAGTTAAGTACCAGATTTGTATCAATGCACTCTTCAATACTCTTCTCAAGTTCATAAGGCAATCATCAAATGAGTTCCCCACCACTGAGAAGTCATCCATGAACACCTCCATTATTTCCTCTACCATATCTGTGAAGATGTCCATCATGCACCTTTGGAATGTGGTAGGTGGTTTGCATATGCCAAACGACATTCTTCGAAAAGCATAGATTCCATAAGGGCAGGTGAACAATGTTTCTCTCTATCCTCCGGGGCAATAGATATCTGATTATACCCCGAGTACCCATCTAGAAAGAAAAAGTGGGACCTCCCTGCCAATCTATCCATCATCTGACCAATGAATGGCAGTGGAAAATGGTCTTTCCAAGTAGCCAAGTTCAACTTCCTGTAATCCATACAGATTGCCAACTTGTGATTGTTTGTGTAGAGATCAATTCGTTCTTCTCATTTTTTACTACCGTCATACCTCCCTTTTTTTGGCACACACTGATCTGGGCTAACCCAGTTGCTGTCAGAGATGGGGAATATGATTCCCGCATCTAACCACTTAATCACTTCTTCCACATTGGGGTTCAACCTTCTTTGATGTTCTCTGGAAGGTTTGTACCCATCTTCCAGTAAAATCTTATGCATACAGAAGTCCAGGATGATACCTTTAATGTCTGCAATGGTCCAACCGATTGCAATCTTGCACTCCGTCAGTACCTGCAAAAGTTGTTCTGCCTGCACATCTAACAAACTAGATGATATAATAACAGGTAAATTTGAGTTAGGTCCTAAGAATGCATACCTGAGATGAGGTGGTAGGGGCTTCAGTTTCAACTGTGATGGCTCTTCTATCGACGGCTTAGCTGGAGGAATTTTCCTTTCTTCTAAGTGCAAAGGCTCACATTCGAGCTCCCTTCTCCAAAAACCTTGGCCTTCAAGAGCAAGTACCCGCTCCGTTAATTCCTCTTCGTTTGCCTCATCTAAGTTCATGAGACAAGCTGCTAGAGGATCTTTTGTGTTCAGTGTCTCATCTTCTTCCTCCAAAATTACATCCACGGCTTCTATTAGAGAGCAGTTAGCAAATTCACTCGGTCTCCGCATAGATTTCTCCACGTTGAATGTGATTTCTTCATCATTTAGTCTCATTTTGAGCTCTCCAGTTTCACAATCAATTAAAGCTCTCTCAATGGCCAAGAATGGTCTTCCCAAAATTATGGGAATTTCCTCGTCAACCCAACAGTCAAGAATGACAAAATCTGTTGGGAACACAAACTTCCCAACCTATACTAATACATCATCTAGAATACCAGAGGGACTCTACACTGTCCGATTAGCCAAATGTAATAATATGGACGTGGGTCTAGCTCTTCCAATGCCTAGCCTTTTGTGGATATCCAAGGGCACAAGGTTTATGCTTGCCCCCAGATCACAGTGCCTTAGCAAATGCATAGTTGCCTATTGTGCATGGGATTGTGAAACTCCCTGGGTCAGATAGCTTCTTCGCTATGGGTCGTCACAACAACACTGCAAGTTTGAGTCAGTGTAGCTGTGGCCAAGTCTTGAAAGTCGAGCTTGCGGGACATCAAGTCCTTCATCATTTTTGCATAACCAGGCATCTCCTTTAAAGCGTCAATCAATGGAATGTTTACCTGAATTTGCTTCAACATCTCCAAGAATTTCTTGTACTGCTCATCTTTCTGATACTTTTCCAATCTCTGTGCGATGGTGTTGGAGGTCGCTTCTTCCCTGTAATTTGATTTTTTTCTTGCTCATGCACTGCTTTTACTATCATTTCCTGTGCTACCTCTGTCATGACCCATTTCCGGAGTCGTGATGGCGCCTATCGTGGAACCAGGCAAGCCACTCATTTTATCTAACTAAAAACAAATTCCAATAAAATGCCCATTTTTAACAAATTCTAAAATTAATAATAAAATAATAAAACCCAGTAATTTGGAAAAACAGTTTATAAAACTCAAAAGACAAATCCTACCAATCCCGGATCCGGTGTCACAAAGTCATGAGCTGCTAACACTAAGTAAAATCAAATGAAATGACTAACATAGTCTAAAAATAAATACGACAGGTAGGAAGGAAAGAGAAGACGGGATCACGGTCGCCAGCTGCTACCTCGTCAACTCTGATGAAACTGCTGTGATCCCTGGCCCGAGCTAAATTCCGCTGTACCTGTATCTGCACACAAGGTGCAGGGGGTAACGTGAGTACACCAACTCAGTAGTAACAAAACCAAACTACGGGCTGAGAGGTAGTGACAAACTAAAACTCTGACAATTCAAACAACAGTATATAAACTGGACATGACAGTAATATATTAGGAAATAAATACGATGTATTAAGATATGTCTGTAACCCTGCATACTAGCATGAATGCATATGGAATCATGAATGATGTGTACTCATTAATCGAGCTCTCATAAGGTGGTCCACTCAGTACTAGAATAGGACCTTCAGGCCCAGGGAAGTCCATCCCGAATATTACATAAACACAAGTGACACAATCACTAAGTACTAAGGAAAACGGCTGATCCAGCCCCCACGAAGAAATCCATCTACGGAACACAATAACCACGGAGAAATCCATCTCCGGAACATAACAACCACGGAGAAATCCATCTCCAGAATATAACAACCACGGAGAAATCCATCTCCGGAATATCTGTGCACTCACTGGGGGTGTAAAGACTCCGGAGAGGCTCCTTCCAGCCCAAGCGCTATATCAAGCCAACGAAGGCATGATTTCAGGATCGCTACGGTGTGCAGTCCGACCTCATAACTGTCTCAAACTAGGCTCTAAGACTCACTTAGTCAGTATCTTCCAGTCTCACTTAGAATGCTCTAACATATGCAATGCAACCCAAGCCAATGATAATATAAATAAACTAGCAACATACGGGACTGAGGCATGAAACATATACTATAACAGGACTGAGTTCATGAAAGAAATAATCACGGATAGAGACAGCAACAATCGACCATTCCAGTCTAAACACATCGGCGTGAAGCCTTAACATTTATACTTAGCATGATTTGTATTTCGTTTCAGGTAATTACCACCTTCACAGTACAATATCAATCTGGGATAACCAATAGACAGTTCCATGGGCTGAACTAGGCTACAAATGTTTGGTAAACGCCCGCATGCCCGTCACTTGGAAAGTGCGTCACCTTAATTAACAACAGTTATCAAATAGTTTGGGGTTTTGAACCCTCAGTTCCAAGTTTGGAAGCGTTACTTACCTCAGAACCGGCTAACGCACTACTCCGCGGTGCCCTTGCCTCTAAATTCGGTCTCCGAGTGCTCCAAATCTACCAAGTTCAGATTTTTATCATCAATATATGCTTAAGAAAAAATTACCAATTGAAAATATCAAAATTCACCCTAAAAATCCGAAACCGGTCAAAACTCGACCCCCGGGCCCACGTCTCAAAATCCAGAAACTTTCATACCAAACTGTTATTCGTCCTCTCACGAGTCTGTACACATAAAGAACACTAAATTCGGAGTCCAAATGACCCTCAATCACCATTTTAGATATTCAACTCCCAAGCCCTAATCACCAAAATTTACACTGACTTTTCCCTAATTTTCACCATAATTCCGACCTTTAGTCACATGTAAACGAGTTTAAATTCCAAATATCTTACCTTGGTGAAGAAATATCGAATTCCCTCTTCAAAACTCTTCAAAAAGCTTCAAACCCATAGAAAATATTGAGAAAATGGTTAAAATTCACGAAGGCACGCTTTTATACCTTCTGCCCAGTGGGTCCGCACCTGCGACCACTAACTCGCGCCTGCGGAATAGCGCCTACGATAATTCTTCCGCGCCTGCGACATCGCAGGTGCGACAAATTCCTCGCGCCTGTGGAATTCTCTCTCCTGGCCAAATTTTCGCACCTGCAGTGCCTCGCCCGCTCCTGCGGGACCGCACCTGCGGCTCCCCATCCGCAGGTGCGAAAACACCAGAACAGCATTCAACAGATTTCCTAAGGCCAAAAATGTATGATAACCACCCAATATCAATCCCGAGCCCCTCGGGACCCCAACCAAAGTTACCAACATATCCCATAACATTATTCAAACTTAGTTGCACTCTCAAAACACAAAAACTAACATCAAAACACCAAATTTACATCAGATTCAAGCCTATGAACTTTGAAATTTCTAAAATTCGCCAACTACGCCGAAACCAACCAAAACACTCCGATTTACCTGGGATTTTACACACATATCCAAAATGACATTCCGAACCTGTTCCAACTTCCGAAATTCCATTCCGACCCCGATAGACTATTTTCCACTGCCGACCGGAAATCGCCAAAAACTAACTTTCGTCAATTCAAGCCTAATTCTACACCGGACATCACAAAAATATTCCGAAAATATTCCTAAGTCCCAAATCACCTAACAAAGCTATCCGAGCCATAAAATCCGCATTCCGAGGTCGTTTATCAATAAGTCAACTCTCAGTTGACTTTTCCCATTATAAGGCTATCTTTAAAGACTAAGTTACTGAATTCTCATTTAACCATTCCGATTTCAAGCCTATCAACTCTAACGCATCAATAATAGAATGACCAATCTATAACACGTCAATAAAAGTACTTTAAATGCAGGTTTTTACGTCACGACAGGCCGGGTCATTACATTCTCCCCCTCTTAAACAAACGTTCGTCCTCGAACGGGTCTAGAAACATACCTGGAGTCTCATACAAGTGAAGATATTTGTTCTGCATCTCCCGCTCGGTCTCCCAAGTAGCCTCCTCCACTGGCTGACCTCTCCAATGCACCTTTACTGAAGCTATCTCCTTTGACCTCAACTTCCTGACCTCGCGAGCCAAAACAGCCATTGGCTCTACCTCATAAGACATATCATCCTCAAACTAAACTGTGCTAAAGTCTAACACATGAGACGGGTCGCCAACATATCTTCTGAGCATCGACACATGAAATACCGGATGAACACTCGATAGAATGGGTGGCAAAGCAAGTCTATAAGCCACCTCTCCAACCTTCTGAAGCACCTCGAAGAGACTAATAAATCGTGGACTTAGCTTTCCTCTCTTTCCGAACCTCATAACACCCTTCATGGGTGATACTTTCAGCAATACCTTATCCCCTTCCATAAAATATACATCCCGAACCTTCCGGTCCGTATAAATCTTTTGTCTAGACTGCGCCGTGCGAAGTCGCTCTTGAATCAACTTCACCTTCTCCAACGCATCCTGAACCAAATTTGTGCCTAATAACTTAGCTTCCCCAGGCTCGAACCAACCAACCGGTGACCTACACCTCCTACCATATAAAGCCTCATATGGGGCCATCTGAATACTGGACTGATAGCTGTTGTTATATACAAACTCCGCTAGTGGCAGGAACTGATCCCATAAACCACCAAAATCAATCACACAAGCCCGCAACATGTCCTACAGAATTTGAATAGTCCTTTCCGACTTCCCGTCGGTTTGAGGATGAAATGCAGTGCTCAACTCTACCTCAGTACCCATACCTCTCTGTACGGCCCTCCAAAATTGAGATGTGAACTGAGTACCCCTGTCAGAAATAATAGAAACCGGAACTCCATGCAACGGGAACATCTCCTTAATGTAAATACCAGCTAACCGCTCTGAAGTATAAGAAGTCCTGACAGGATGTAGTGCACGGACTTGGTCAATCTATCAACAATGACCCAAATAGCATCAAAACTCTTCGAAGTTTTTGGAAGCCCAACTACAAAGTCCATGGTGATCCGTTCCCACTGCCACTCCGGAATATCTAACCTCTGAAGTAGTCCACCTGGTCTCTGGTGCTCATATTTGACCTGCTGGCAGTTGAGACACCGTGTTACATACTCAAAAATATCTCTCTTCATCCGCCTCCACCAATACAGCTGCCTCAGATCCTGGTACATCTTCGCGGCACCCGGATGAATAGAATACTGCGAACTGTGAGCCTATGCTAATATTAAATCCCGAATACCATCCACATTGGGCACGCAAAAACCGCCCTACATTCTCATAACCCCGTCATCATCGATAGTCACATCCCGGGCATCACCCCGACGAGCTCTATCCTGAAGAACTAACAAGTGGCGGTCATAATACTGTCGTGCCTTAATCTGATCAAATAAAGAAGACCGGGAAGCCATGCTAGCTACCACTCGCGGAGGGTCTGACAAATCTGTGTAAGAACCCGAACCTGTAGGCAATACCAATACTGGAGCTGTAGTCAATGCTGACTTGAGCTTCTGAAATCTCTCCTCACACTCATCGGACCATCTAAATAGAGCACCCTTCTGGGTTAATCTTGTCAAAGGTGAAGCAATAGAAAAAAATTCCTCCACAAAGCGACGGTAATAACCCGCCAAACCCAAGAAACTCCTAATCTCCGTAGCTGAGGGCGGTCTAGGCAAACTCTGCACTGCCTCTATCTTCTTCGGGTCCACCTGAATACCCTCACTAGACACCATGTGACCCAAGAAAGCTACTGTATCAAGCCAAAACTCATATTTGGAGAACTTTGCATAAAGCTTCTCCTCCCTCAATCTCTGCAACACAACCCTCAAATGTTGAGCGTGCTCCTCTTGGCTATGAGAGTACACCAGGATATCATCAATGAACACAATAACGAATGAATCAAGGTAAGGCTGAAACATGTTATTCATCAAATGCATGAACGCGGTTGGGGCATTGGTCAGCCCAAAAGACATAATCAGAAACTCATAGTGGCCATATCTGGTCCTAAAAGCGGTCTTCGGAATTTCAGAACCCCGAATCTTCAGCTGATGGTACCCAGACCTCAAGTCAATCTTGGAGAACACTCTAGCTCCCTGAAGCTGATCGGAAAAGTCATCAATACGGGGCAAAGGATACCGGTTCTTCATCGTAACCTTGTTCAGCTTCCTATAGTCAATGCACATACGCGTGGATCCATCCTTCTTCTTTACGAACAACACAGGTGCACCCCAAGGCGACAAACTAGGATGAATGAACCCCTTATCTAGGAGTTCCTGAAGTTGTTCCTTCAATTCCTTCAACTCTGCTGGGGCCAGGCGGTAAGGAGTAATAGAGATAGGCTGGGTCTCAGGAAATAGGTCGATACCAAAATCAATGTCCCTGTCAGGTGGCATGCCTGGCAGGTCTGCTGGGAAAATGATACGCTCAATTTACACTCTAAAATAGTGTAAAGCGGTAGAAGTCAAATATAATAACCCAACAAGGTTGGGGTCGAATCCCACAAGGAATAGGTGTGAAGATATTACTTTGATAGTGTGATTCTTAACTCAAATCGTAATTCTATTCCATTAATGTAACATGCATATGGGGTTGATTTTGTAGTAATCTAAGAAAGGTAGTAGTAATGAGATTAAACTATAATTGTAATTAATAGGATTGAGCAAACCAAGGTTGTGTCCCCTTTGATGAAGTGTAATGCACATGGGTATTAATAAGATATATTTCTAATGGGGAGTTCTTGATATGTAATTGATTTCTAAATGACTACCCAATATTTTCCAATAATAGAGTAGTAGTCCTCTTTATAATTTTCCCAAATATAAAAGAGTTGCAATAGAACCAAATCACTTTATGCCAAATAAAACCATCTTATTCCTAAGTGATTCCATTAAACAAGGTTTAAAGCCTTGAGTTTTTGATATTTACTCTAACTAATTCTAACCCGCTTTTCCAAGCTAAGAAAGAATTTATGGCGTAAGTTAATGTTTGCAACCACTAACAACAAATATAAAATGAAGAGTAAATAAATATCAACAAACCATTATGCATATATTCAATGTTAAATACCCAAATACATAACACCCTTTTAGGGTCCACAACCTTAGTATTTAAGGCTAGCTACGCATAATAAATGACAAAAAGCTAAAGGTATTAAGTGTCATGGATGCATACAAACCAAGAATGAAGTGCTCTAATACTTCCAAAAAGGAAAGAATATTTAATAGGGGAATGTTATTCAAAAACTGGACCAGCCTCCTCCACAAAACCCAAGTAAATCCTTTTATAGTAGGCTAGAGATCGGTAGAAGACAAACAAAAATACCCCTGCAGGCATGTTATGCGATCGCATAACAGGAATGCGGTTCGCATCCTTCACGTTCTCATCGCATCTCTAAACCCTAGTTTCCTGACTGTCACCGCATTGTTGATGTGCGGTTCGCATTGTAGATATGCGACCGTGGATTAGCGTCGCACTCTTGAGGCGACTTCAGGTACCAGGGATTCTGCGGTTACTTCTGGCTTGCATGTGAGTTATGAGGTCGCATAATCGACCGCATTTTAGCTATTTAAATTGGCTTGTCTTTCTGTTGCGATCTGCGATCCCTGGGTACGTTATGCGATTCGCATTTAAGTTATGCGATTCTCTCTTGTCAGATATGCGATCACATAGTGTTGTTTTCCTCACTTTTTAGCTTCTTTGCTTTCTTTTTGATGGTCTTGAGTATTTACACCTCATGCACTGCAAAACATCAAAATTCTATAAGTATAAAGGGTAAATTCTCTAAAAACAAACTATAATTCAAGCAATTTGGTATTAAATGTGCCGAAATTCTCCGGCACATCAACATCCCCAACTTAAGCTCTTGCTTGTCCTCAAACATCTAAAATGACTCTATCCTAACCTAGAATTTAACTACAAGACCGGAACAACTATGACCAAGGATAATGTTAAGTGTCAGTACTACAAGCATGCATTTCATCCATTTACCCGTCATGAACAGTTACTACTATTTATATGGAAACTACTCAACTTGTGAACTTTGAGCCTCGAACAATTTGACAAAATGTTACTCTCAGTTGAGTGCACTTGCACCTGACTTTTAAGAACTCAACTATTGTTACACCTCACAGTTAATGTGCCCTTACCAGAAAGAAAGAAGGTCCCACTCACAATATTTACAAATACAACAAGAGGGACATATTTACCAAGGCACTCATACTCACAAAGAATTTCAAGTGTTACCACACATCATACCATAGGCTTGCCCTTATTTTAATTCGTTGCTGCTTTAAGAACATTCGGTTAGAGATCCCATAAGAACTTTCTAGATTGTAATGTAGGCTTAGGGAAGGGTTGGATAAGCATTTGGGTAAGTGACTACTCCCTCCTTGAACACTACTCACATCTTTCTTTTTCAGTACCCTTTTCTTCCTTTCGAATTTCATAGCCTCATTGGCATTTAGTTACCAACGTAGAACTAACTCATTAAATTTCTTCCAAGCTTNTATATATATATATATATATATATATATATATATATATATATATATATATATATATATATATATATATATATATATATATCTTTTGTTTTTTAATATCATTTTGGAGCTTGAATAATTTTCACTTGAATCTTTTGCGGTGTATGCTCTACACTCAATATACAACGTTGCCAATCTCCAATTCTTTCCCAAAACCCCCAAATTAGGATTTTTGCCTCTTTCTCAATATTCAAGGAGGAACGGGTCCAAAAGAGAGGATTACTTGCTCGAAACGGGAAAGGCTTATAATGAGGTGTCCAACAAAAGGTCTAAAGTCTCAAATGGGAAACTAGTGATATTCATGCAAACATTTGGTAGCTTGAAAGGTTCAATGGGTTTCTCAATATCACAAAGAAGGCCTAAGGTCATTTCTCCAACTCAATGTAATTATTATTAGCACCAAGAAACCAACTAGGCAAGTTCTAGCTGACAGAAGTAAACACAAGAATTATTGATACAAACATCTAACACACACGACGCATGACTGTTCGGTTCAACATCGTTTTAGCTAAAGAGTCAAGGCTTGACAACTCGAAACTTTCATTGTTTGCATGTATAATTCTAAGTACACATTGAGTCAATAGGCGAGCCTCAAGTTCACAGAGTTGATTTTATTTTTAACACATTATTTTTATAGGAAGGGTATGGATTATTTATAGACACACATGCTTGAGTATAGACACTTACACTAAACCGGTCAATACGTTTCGTCCTAGTGCCATGGTTCTACTATTACACCCTTGGAAAAGAACCCATTAAAGAAAAAGCAAGGGGAATTCATTGCTAACAACTAAGGAAAACCCTACATAACTTAATTTATTGTTCCCCCTTTTTTTTATAAACTGCAAACTAGAGTTAACAGTAATGAAATACATTAGTGCCACAAAAGAAATATGTACACTGGTTCATTGACAGCTTGGAGACACCATAACACCAAAGAAAACAAAAACGAAAACATACATAACATAAAACAAAAATACAAGTACAATATCATCCAAATTGTCACAAAAACATCAATACAACACCAAAGAACATCAACACAATACCACCCCCAACTAAAAAGTATGCATCGTCCCCAATGAATAAGAAATAAAAAGACAGAGTTAGGGGCTCCCTGGGGTGCGCTAAGCGCTACGGGAGTCGGTGACATGCTTTGTGGGGGAGGGATTCTCACCGCCACAGGGGCGGGAGCATCTGACTACTCAGCAGGAGGAATAACAGCCACTGGTGGTGGAGGAACTACTGCAAGCTTAGCGTCAAGAGTGATAGGAGGCTAAGAGCTGCTGCCCTCAGCTGCTGACTGCTGAACGACGACTGTGGCACCTGTGTCCTCCAAAGAACGGTGAATAGCGAGCTACATAAGTGCCTCCTCTGTCGGCTCCGCAACTGTAGCAGCAGTAGTAGTAGCAACTCCCTTGCCCTTCTCCTGAGGACCCGGCTCATCGTCATCAGACCAAGAAGATCCCTCCTCTGACTCCTCGCCCTCAGAAGCTGAAGAGTGTCCAGCCTCTTCTCCAGATGGTACATCGACTGGTGCAGGAGGAGATGGAGGTGGAGGGATAATCTTGGTTGCCTGGGCTGTCATAAGAGTGGAGAAATCAAGCCCTAACCCAGGCCCGGAGGTGCCCTCTCCCTGCTCCCTTACCTTGGGTAGAAGGGAAGAGAAATCAAAATCCAAATGCTGCAGCCGGTGGAGCTCCGTATTCAAAGTGGATACATCAGTCCGGAGCTCTGGTAGATGTCTAACCTCCCCAAGCTCAACCTTCTTAATTCTGGCCTCGAGTCCTGTAAGGCAACCCTCGAGCACAGTAACTGAAGACTGAATGGGCATGAGCGCCTGCCGGATTAAGGTGGGAAGCTCTCTCAGGAGCTTGTCGACCTTAGCATTAGTATGCTGAGCTAAACGATGAAGCTGGGAGAGAACAGGCAGCGGGATGGCCGCGGGGGCACTAGCACTGGCAGCTGGCTGGGAGGAGGTAATGGATGGCTCTGCTCGAGAAGGTTGAGACTCTGAGGATTCCCTCTCTGTAGGGGTCGGCATAGGGATGACTGGAGGATCAGCTGCTGCCCTGGGCCCTGTATCACTGATACGTGTGATGTTGATATCTCTGTCAGCCTTAGCTGTCTTGTCACATGAAGGTATTAGAGGGACCTTAGCAGCTCGGCACAATGCCGTGATGAGGCAGGGAAGGGAAATGAATTTTTCTTCTGCCAAGATCGGACCCCAATCTGCTGAAAGATAATGTCGGTCACATCCACACTGATTCTTGACATGATGCAAGCAACGAGAATGGCTTTCTCGATGCTTATATCTGTTTCGTTCCTTGAGGGGATCAGATGGGAAACAACGAACGCAAGCCAGAACCTCCCTTGCCTCGTGAGATCTTCTTTGTAAATCTTGAGGTTAGGATTGATTCATGCTGGAGTCCCTCTGGAAATAACAGAGGCAACCCAAGCACGCTCTCCATTTTTGTTGGCCAGCTTGGCCTCATATTCTGCTGTACTTGGGCTTGGCGTTGAAAAATATCGAGCATGGATAGCTTCCCGGTGACACCATACGTCCCTTTACCTAACTAACACTTGATAACTGAAGATTTTGTTCCTCTTATGATGGGCATTTTGGGAGGCAGCATAAGAGGCATAAAATTCCCGCACCAGTGTCTCATTGTACTTCCCAAGAGGCCCGGTGAAACATTCCAATTTTCTAGCTCTGATGTTTTCTAGAATATGGGGGTACCGCTCTTGCAGGCCATTGAGACCTAGCCTTTTCAGAAGAATGATCTTTCTTTTGCTCAGACCCTCCCAGTACAGCTCTCTAGACAGGGGCAAGGGAAAGTGCAACTGGTATTCGTCCTCTTGTTTCCTCCGCACCTCAGCTTCCAAGTTTACCTCCAGCTCAGTAACCCCCTCATCAGACTGGAAGGAACTTGAGGCACTTTCAACTCTATTTTGTAGAGGTGCTTAGCGTGCACGCTTGGATTGGGGTGACTGCCTGCTTGTGGAGGCCCTCTTACCAGCGGCTGATACCGTCTTGTGACCCATTGCTGCAAAGAGAAAATACGTGTGAGTGGATGGAGGAAAAAAAATAAAAATACATTACGAAAAGGTGCACAAAAGGACAGAAAATTTCTCTTGTGCGACGGGTATGCGCTCGCATTTCCATAATACGAAACGCAAACCTGTCGAATAAAAATACATAATTAAACAAAAAAACTAATGCGATGGTTACATGCGATCGCATAACCACTATGCGGTTTGCATAGGCATCACAGAAGTATGTGGACAGAAATGGAAACAATAATGCGATCGCATAACCCACCACAAAAGTGAGTATGCAATCGCAAACAGGTCGCACAATAGGGGTTGGGCTGGGGAAATGCACTGTGCATGTATGCGACGCAGATGCGGACCGCATATCGACTATGCGATCGCAAATGCGTCGCATAAGTCATCTTCTCCAACGGGTTTATCTTTAGGGATGCGACACAAATGCGGTCCATATTTTAGGAATGCGAACCGCAGATCGTTCGCATACAGAGGGTCCAGCCCTAACTATGGCAGATTCTTGCACTGATCAACCCCCAAGCCTACTTATCAGTCACCAGTCTACCCTTCCCCCTCTCTTGTACGAGTTCAATAAAAATATGAGGCGATATTAAGGGAAACAACATCATAAGAGAGAATCACACACGACACCTTATGGAATTTATGAAACACAAACACAATAGAAGAGAGAACGAAAAGTTGAGAAAATGGGTAAGGGACACATACCAGATGAGCAGTCGAATTTTGAGAAAGACGAATGCTAAGGAATTTGGAGTGTTGAAGTACCGTTACACTTTGGAAATTCTTTGTTCTTTTGTGTTCTCGTTGTGTTTCTTTTTTTTTATTTTGTTTTTGTTGAAGTGGGACGACGCGTGAAAGAGGGAGATGAGGGGCTTACCTGGGAGGAAAATGCGGTGAGAGAGGGACCGCATAGTGAAGAATGCGACCGCATCTTCAGCATGCGGTGGTTTGAGTACAACTACTCTGAGAGTGAAAATGGGGTGCACTATGTGATAGCATACATGTAATGCGGTACGCATAGTGCACCTTGGCATCGCATATTTGGCCATCCGATATCCCAGACATTCTGTTGATGTCTGCGACCAGAATGCGAATCGCAAACTAGAAATGCGGTCGCATAATGGCCAATTTTTCTCTTCTTGGCGTTTATGTGCAATTCAAACCTGCCTTTGCGATTGCTTGAACTACCTGCACTACCACTCGTTAAATTCCTTCACGAGCCACATTTATTGAAAAAAAAAATATAAAGATGAAAAAAATGTTACCACACATGGGTTGCCTCCCATGAAAGCGCTTGATTTAACGTCGCGGCACGACGAAGTTGGTTCTCTCTTAGAGTCATTCATCGGTGGGACAAGGACCATCCTTCAGAGCTAGTTGCTCTACCACATGCCTCTCACCATCGGTGCCCAAGTAGTGTTTGATGCGTTGTCCATTTACCTTGAATGTACGAAGTCCGTCCTCAGTTGCTAGTTCCACAACACCAAAATGGGAGACATTCACCACTTTGAAAGGGCCAGACCATTTGGATTTGAGTTTGCCCGGGAAGAGTTTGAGTCAGGAATTGAATAGTAACACCAAGTCACCAGTATGGAATTCTCGTTTCAAGATCTTCTTGTCATGGACGACCTTCATTCTCTCTTTGTACATAGTTGCGCTCTCATAAGCATGGAAACGGAATTCCTCCATTTCATTGAGTTGATTTAGCCTAAAATTTGCAGCTTCATTCCAATCCAGGTTCAACTTATTGAGTGCCCACATGGCTTTGTGCTCAAGCTCCACGGGTAGATGAGATGCTTTTCCGAACACTAGCCTTTATGGAGAAGTACCTATCGGAGTTTTGTAGGCTGTTCGGTAGGCCCATAATGCATCATCCAGCTTACTTGACCAGTCGGTCCGATTTGCATTAACTGTTTTTGCTAGGATGCTCTTTATATCCCGGTTGGAGACTTTGACTTGGCCACTCGACTGGGGATGATAAGGCGTCGCCACCTTGTTCTTTACACCATACTTCTCCAATAGCCCATTGAAAGCCCTGTTACAAAAGTGGGAACCATCGTCACTGAGAATTGCTCTAGGAGTGCTGAACCGAGTGAATATGTTTCTTTTCAAGAATGCTGTTACACTCCTAGCCTCATTGTTTGGAAGGCAAAGGCTTCAACCCACTTGGACACATAGTCCACAGCTACAAGAATGTATTTCATCCCACAAGAACTTACAAACGACCCATAAAGTCAATGCCCCATAGATAAAAAATTTCAACCTCCAGTACAAAGTTCATTGGCATTTCATGCCTCTTGGAGATTGACCCTTGGCGTTGGCATTGATCACAAGCTTTGACCATTTGATTTGCATCATGAAAGAGAGTTGGCAAATAATATCCACATTCAAGCGCTTTCGCTGCCGTCCGATTCCCTCCATGGTGACCCCCCACCGGTGAGTCATGACATGCCTTTAGAATTGGCATCACTTCTTCTTCCCGAACACATCTTCTAATAATGTTGTCTTCATAGATGCAGAACAAAAATGGTTCCTCCCAGTAGTGTAGACGGCATTCCCTAAAAAATTTCTTCTTCTGGTATGATTCCAAGCCAACTGGAATAAATTCACTCACCAAATAATTTGCAGTGTCAGCATACCAAGGAGCAGAAGAAGAGGATAACGCCAGAATATGCTCATCAGGGAAAGCATCATCAATATCTAAGTCATCTTTTGGACGCCCTTTTTCTTCAATTCGAGAGAGATGGTCCGCAACTCGATTTTCAGTGCCTTTCCGGTCTTTGACCTCAAAGTCAAATTCTTTCAATAGAAGGACCTACCGGATTAACCTTGGCTTAGCATCTTTCTTTTCCATAAGATAGCGAAGAGCAGCATGATCTGTGAAGACTACCACCTTGGATCCCAAAAGATAAGCCCTGAATTTCTCAAAAGCATAGACAATAGCAAGAAGTTCTTGCTCTGTCACTATGTAGTTCATTTGGGCACCGTTAAGAGTTTTGCTTGCATAGTTGATGGAATGGAGAATTTTATTGTGCCTTTGACCCAATACCGCTCCAATAGCTACACCACTGGCGTTGCACATACGCTCGAATGGAGGAGACCAATCCGGTGTGACAATAATGGGGGCCGTGGTGAGCTTTTCTTTCAGCTCCATAAATGCTTTTAGGCATTCTTCATTGAACAAGAACTTGGCATCTTTTTCAAGGAGCTTGCACATAGGGTTTGCAATTTTTGAGAAGTCCTTGATAAAGCGCCAATAGAATCCGGCATGGCCCAGAAAAATTTGTTGCCTTTTACCGAAATTGGAGGGAGTTTGGAGATGATCTCAATCTTCACCCGATCGACTTCAATGCCCTTCTTTGAAATTTTGTGCCCCAGCACAATTCCTTCATCGACCATGAAGTGACATTTTTCCCAATTTAGCACAAGATTGGTTTCTTCACACCGTTTAAGCACTTGTCGGAGGTTGTCAAGGAAGTGCTCAAATGAGTCACCTACCACCGAGAAATCATCCAAGAAAACCTCCAAGAAATCCTCTACCATATCGGAAAATAAGGACATCATACATCGTTGGAAAGTGGCCGGGCATTGCACAACCCAAAAGGCATCCGACTAAAGGCAAAGGTGCCGTATGGGCAAGTGAAGGTTGTTTTCTCTTGATCTTCCAAGGCAATGTTAATTTGGTTATAGCCGGAATATACATCAAGGAAGCAATAGAAAGATCTTCCCGCTAGCCGATCAAGCATTTGATCAATAAAAGGCATAGGGAAATGATCCTTGCAAGTAGCATTGTTAAACTTCCGGTAGTCCATACACACTCTCCATTCGGTGACCGTCCGCGTAGGAATGAGTTCATTCTTGTCATTGTGGACCACCGTCATGCCTCCTTTCTTGGGCACACATTGCACCGGACTCACCCACAGACTATCTGCAATGGGGTAGAAAACCCCGACATCTAACCATTTGATGATCTCCTTCTAGACCACCTCTTTCATAGAGGGATTTAATCTTCTTTGATGCTCTACGGTTGGTTTGCTTCCTTCTTCCAGTTGAATTTTGTGTTCACATATTCCGGTGGGAATTTCTAGGATGTCCGCTATTTTCCATCCAATTGCTTGTCGGTGCTCCCGCAAGACATTTAGCAATGCATTAACCTGCACATCATTCAAAAAAAAGACACGATTACCGGTAAAGTATTATTAGAGCCAAGAATTTTATACCTCAAGTGCGATGGAAGTGGTTTGATCTCAAGGTGTGGTGGCTCCATGATTGAAGGCTTTGCGGGTGGTGTCATTCGATTATCTAGGCTCGAGGGAAAGTTTCTTTGGTGCATAAGTATAGGACCCACGCCCTTCCAATGCATTGACCATCTTCGCATAACCCTCAATGTTTTCATCATCAAAATTTACCAAAATTGCCGCTAATGTTTCGCCATGGCCCTCTTCTTCCATTTTCATCTCAACGGCATCCTCCACCTTGTCAACCACATCAATTACCGAGATTCCCTCATATGCGCTTGGTAATTTCAAACCCTTGCTTTCTTGGAAGGTGACTTCTTCATCATTCACTTGGAATTTGATTTCATCTCGTTCCGAGTCCATTAATGCTCTTCCCATTGCAAGGAATGGTCTTCCTAGAATGATTGGAATCTCTTTATCCACCGCACAATCCAAGATGACAAAGTCGGCCGGGAGAAGAAACTTCCCCACTTTCACTAGAACGTCATCAATAATGCCCACGGGTTTCTTTACAGATCGATTGACCATTTGCAAACGCATGCTAGTTGGTCTTGGAAACCCCAATCCCGCCTGCTTGTAGATAGCAAGAGGCATCAAATTTATACTAGCACCATTGTCAAAAAGTGCTCTAGCAAAATCTCTCAACCCAATGGTACATGGGATAGTAAAAGCTCCCGGATCTCCCTTTTTCTCCACGGTTGATGTAGCAATTATCGAACTTACTCGGTGAGTCAACTTACCACCTCATTCTTTGTTGTTCTCTTATTTGTCATCAACTCTTTCAAGTACTTGGCGAACCCCGACATCTCTTGGAAAGCCTCTAAGAAAGGGATATTCACTGACAATTGTTTCAAGATGTCATAAAATTTTTTGAACTTCCCATCATCAACTCTTCGTACAAGCCTTTGAGGAAATTGAGGGTTAGGCCTAGGAATTGGTGGAGGGGCTTTTGGGGTTTCCTCCACCTTTTCAGCGGCCTTTCCTTTGCTTTATCTTTGAACCTCTTCCTCAGGGGATTCATTTCAACTTCCACTACCACCGAAAACTCAATACGAGCTTCTTCTCTTTTATCATCGTTCTCAACATCAATCTCTTTCTCATTCTCGGCTTGTAGCACCTTACCACTTCTAGTTGTGATGGCCATGCAATGAGATGTCGATCCACTTTGGCCGCTCTTTGGGTTTACCACCGTGTCACTTGGAAGTGTGCCTTTTAACTTGGGAATTTTCTCTCTGGATAGATCTCTCATTTGCAATTCAAGTTTTTGAATCGAAGCGGTGTGTGAACCCACCACGTCGGACATATTCCTCATTGTTGCATCGATTTTCTCTTGATTTTGCAAAATCTGCTCTAGCATCCCTTCCATTTTAGATTCACTTGATGATTGTGAGGAGTTGGAATATTTCCCCCTCGGTGGTACATAAGGATTGGAGCTTCTATTAGGATAGTTATTGTTGTTATTCCATGATCCTTGACCACCTTGATCATTGCGCCAATTTTGTTGGCCTTGCCCTTGCGGGTTCGGATTCCAATTGTTTTGTTGGCGATAACCACCTTGAGAGTTTTGAACATAGTTAGCTTCTTCCCACTCTTGATTTTCCATTGGTTGCATGTCTTCCACCATATGCACTTTCTTCGTTTGATTTTCTGGAAGCATATTTGTCAATATATCAACATTGGTAGCGAGGCCAACAATCACTTGGTCTCTTTCGTGGTTCTATTTGATCATGTTTGCAAGAGAAGGAGTGCCATAGGAAATTCCCCCATTTGTATCTTCCGAATGCCAAGCTTGATTTTTCTTAGCCATCTTGTTTAGAATTTGAGTAATTCTAGCGAATGACTTATCCATGAAAGATCCATCCACGACATTCTTTGCAATTGACTGGGAGAGTGGGTCCAAGCCCATGTATAAATTTTCTATCAGAATGTGATGCGAGAACCCATGGCTCGGCGATCTCACGAGATACAACTTGAATCGGTCCCATGCTTCATGTAAGTGTTCCCCCGGCATTTTCTTGAAGAAAAATATTTTGTCTCTAAGCTCAGATTTCTTGCTATCAGGGAACCATTTTGACAAAAATTCTTGGACAAGTTCCGGCCATGTAGTGATGGTGTGAGAAGGTAAGTTATGAATCCACTTCCTTGCCTCTCCTGCTAATGAGTACTTGAACACCCGCAGCCTCAAAGCATCATCCATTACGTTGGTTTGTTTGTGCATGGCGCACACACCCAAGAAATTCCTTAAGTGTTGTTTTGGGTCATCATCCGTGGAATTGTGGAACAATCCTTCTGCTTTGAGCATGAGAATCATCCCATGATCCACTTTAAATGTAGCCGCACTCACCATTGATGGAAAGATAGCATTGGTGTCATTGATGTATTCATCGATGTCAGCGAAAGGTTTTCCTCTTCATCATACAAATCGGCCATGGTAACCTGGAACACCAATACAAAGCAAGCAAACTTGTGATGGAACAAACATAGATATCAAGTTAAGTACACACTTACTAGTAATTTCAAACTGTATTCCCCGGCAACGGCGCCAAAATTTGATACGCTCAATTTAAACTTTAAAATAGTGTAAAGCGGTCGAAGTCAAATATAATAACCCAACAAGGTTGGGGTCGAATCCTACAGGGAATAGGTGTGAAGATATTTCTTTGATAGTATGATTCTTAACTCAAATCGTAATTCTATTCCATTATTGTAACATGAATATGGGGTTGATTTTGTAATAATCTAATAAAGGTAGTCGTAATGAGATTAAACTAAAATTGTAATTAATGGGATTGAGCAAACCAAGGTTGTGTCCCCTTTGATGAAGTGTAATGCACATGGGTATTAATATGATATGTTTCTAATGGGAAGTTCTTGATATGCAATTGATTTCTAAATGACTACCCAATATTTTCCAATAATAGAGTAGTACTTCCTCTTTATAATTTTCCCAAATATAAAAGAGTTGCAATAGAACCAAATCACTTTATGCCAAATAAAACCATCTTATTCCTAAGTGATTTAATTAAACAAGGTTTAAAGCCTTGAGTTTTTGATATTTACTCTTACCAATTCTAACCCACTTTTCCAAGCTAAGAAAGAATTTATGGCATAAGTTAATGTTTACAACCACTAACAACAAATATAAAATGAAGAGTAAATAAATATCAACAACCCATTATGCATATATCCAATGTTAAATACCCAAATACATAACACCCTTTTAGGGTCCACAACCTTAGTATTTAAGGCTAGCTACTCATAATAAATGACAAAAAGCTAAAGGTATTAAGTGTCATGGATGCATACAAACCAAGAATGAAGTGCTCTAATACTTCCAAAAAGGAGAGAATATTTAATAGGGGAATGTTCTTCCAAAACTAGACCAGCCTCCTCCACAAAACCCAAGTAAATCCTTTTATAGTGGGCCAGAGATCGGGTAGAAGACGGACAATAATACCCCTGCAGGTAGGTTATGCGATCGCATTCCTGTCGCATAACAGGAATGCGGTTCGCATCCTTCACGTTCTCATCGCATCTCTAAGCCCTAGTTTCCTGGCTGTCACCGCATTGTTGATATGCGGTTCACATTGTAGATATGCGACCGCAGATTTGCATCGCACTCTTGAGGCGACTTCAGGTACCAGGGATCCTGCGGTTACTTCTGCAGCTCGCATGTGAGTTATGCGATCGCAAAATCGACCGCATTTTAGCTCTTGAAATTGGCCTGTCTTTCTTTTGCGATCCGTGGGTACGTTATGCGATTCGCATTTAAGTTATGCGATGCTCTCTTGTCAGATATGCGATCGCATAGTGTTTTTTTCCTCATTTTTTAGCTTCTTTTCTTTCTTTTTCATGGTCTTGAGTATTTACACCTCATGCACTGCAAAACATCAAAATTCTATAAGTATAAAGGGTAAATGCTCTAAAAACAAACTATAAATGAAGCAATTTGGTATTAAATGTGCCGAAATTCTCTGGCACATCAGAAAACGTCCGGGAACACTGACCACGGGAACAGAATCAATGGAAGGAGTCTCACTACTAACATCCCTCACAAAGGCCAGATAAGACTCACACCCCTTCCCAATCATACGATGAGCCTTTAGAAAAGAAATCACCCGGCTAGGCACGTACTCCACCGAACCTCTCCACTCAATCCTTGGCAATCCAGGCATCGCTAAGGTCACCAACACCCAAGAGCATTGCTAGAAAACACATGTAGAAAACTCATTACCTCATAAGCACCCAAAGAACTAACCGTATCCCCAAACTACAACCAATACAACACCTAATCGGGCAACCAACTAATCATAGCAGACTCCCCCACTTGGCCCAAAGCCATAGATCAAAATAACAATAACCCATAATGCCCATACGCTATCACTGCCACAATACCGCGGTGGGATTAAACTAAATCCTTCATAAGCTCATACATAACTCAAAACATTAAACATCCCAAATAATGGAAGTCACAAGCCATCGGTGCACGGCTGATACCGAGCGCTCACGTGCGCGTTTGAATACATGAAAGGAGTTCAAAGAATTACGCTTCAGGTTGAATCAATGGATTCGCATGACAAGAGTTCAAGAATGTGATATTTTCCTAAAAGTCTCTGTAGCCTCTCGAAGATAAGTACAGACGTCTCCGTACCGATCCGCAAGACTCTACTAAACCTGCTCACGATTGGTGAGACCTATTTAACCTAGGGCTCAGATACCAACTTGTCATGACCATTTCCGGAGTCGTGATGGCGCCTGTCGTGGAACCAGGCAAGCCACTCATTTTATCTAACTAAAAACAAATTCCCATAAAATGCCCCTTTATAACAAATTCTGAAATTAATAATAAAATAATAAAACCCAGTAATTTGGGAAAAACAGTTTATAAAACTCAAAAGAACAAATACTACCAATCCCGAATCCAGTGTCACACAGTCATGAGCTGCTAACACTAAGTAAAATCAAATGAAATGACTAACATAGTCTGAAAATAAATACGACAGGTAGGAAGGAAACAGAAGACGAGATCACGGTCGCCAGCTGCTACCTCGTCAACTCTGATGAAACTGCTGTGATCCCTGACCCGAGCTAAATTCTGATCTACCTGTATCTGCACACAATGTGCAGGGGGTAACGTGAGTACACCAACTCAGTAGTAACGAAACCAAACTACGAGCTGAGAGGTAGTGATAGACTAAACCTCCGACAACTCAAACAATAGTATATAAATTGGACATGACAGTAATATATCAGTAAATAAATACGATGTATCAAGATATGTCTGTAACCCTGCATACTAGCATGAATGCATATGGAATCATGAATGATGTGTACTCATTAATCGAGCTCTTATAATGTGGTCCACTTAGTACTAGAATACGGCCTTCAGGCCCAGGGAAGTCCATCCCGGATATTACATAAACACAAGTGACACAGTCACTAAGTACTGAGGAAAACGGCTGATCCAGCCCCCACGAAGAAATCCATCTCCGGAACATAACAACCACGGAGAAATCCATCTCCGGAATATAACAACCACGGAGAAATCCATCTCCGGAATATCTGTGCGCTCACAGGGGTGTAAAGACTCCGGAGGGGCTCCTTCCAGCCCAAGCGCTATATCAAGCGAACGAAGGCATGATTTCAGGATCGCTGCGGTGTGCAGTCCGACCTCATAACTGTCTCAAACTAGGCTCTAAGCCTCACTCAGTCAGTACCTTCCAGTCTCACTTAGAATTCTCTAATATGTGCAATGCAGCCCAAGCCAATGATAATATAAATAAACTAGCAACTTACGAGACTGAGGCATGAAACATATACTATAACAGGACTAAGTACATGAAAGCAATAATCACGGATAGAGACAACAACAATCGACCATTCCAGTCTAAACACATCGGCGTGAAGCCTTAACATTTATACTTAGCATGCTTTCTATTTTGTTTCAGGTAATTACCACCTTCGCAGTACAATATCAATATGGGATAACCAATAGACAGTGCCCTGGTATAAACCAGGCTACAAATATTCGGTAAACGCCCGCATGCCCGTCACTTGGCAAGTACGTCACCTTAATTAACAGCAGTTATCAAATAGTTTGGGGTTTTGAACCCTCAGTTCCAAGTTTGGAAGTGTTACTTACCTCAAAACCGGCTAACGCACTACTCCGCGGTGCCCTTACCTCTAAATTCGGTCTCCGAGTGTTCCAAATCTACCAAGTTCAGATTTTTATCATCAATATATGCTTAAGGAAAAATTACCAATTGAAAATATCAAAATTCACCCTAAAAATCTGAAACCGGTCAAAACCCGACCCCCGGGCCCACGTCCCGAAATCCAGAAACTTTTATACCAAATTGTTCTTCGTCCTCTCACGAGTCCGTACATATAAAGAACACTAAATTCAGGGTCCAAATGATCCCTCAATCATCATTTTAGATATTAAACTCCCAAGCCCTAATCACCCAAATTTACACTGACTTTTCCCTAATTTTCACCATAATTCCGAACTTTAATCACATGTAAACGAGTTTAGAGTCCAAAGATCTTACCTTGGTGAAGAACTATCGAATTCCCTCTTCAAAATCCTTCAAAAAGTTTCAAACCCGTAGAAAATATTTAGAAAATGGCTAAAATTTACGAAGGTACGCTTTTATACCTTCTTCCCAGTGGGTCCGCACCTGCGACCACTAACTCGCGCCTGTGGAACCGCACCTGCGATAATTCTTGCGCGCCTGCGACATCGCTGGTGCGACAAATTCCTCGCGCCTGTGGAATTCTCTCTCCTGGCCAAATTTCTGCACCTGCAGTGCCTCGCCCGCTCCTGCGGGACCGCACCTGCGGCTCCCCATCCGCAGGTGCGAAAACACCAGAACACAGCACTCAACAGATTTTCTAAGGCCAAAAATGTACGATAACCACCCGATATCAATCCCGAGCCCCTCAGGACCCCAAACAAAGTTACTAACATATCCCATAACATTATTCAAACTTAGTTGCACTCTCAAAACACCAAAACTAACATCAAAACACCAAATTTACATCGGATTCAAGCCTATGAACTTTGAAATTTTTAAAATTCGTCAATTACGCCGAAACCAACCAAAACCACTCCGATTTACCTGGAATTTTGCAGACATATCCAAAATGACATTACGAACCTGTTCCAACTTTCGAAATTCTATTCCGACCCCGATAGACTATTTTCCACTACCGACCGGAACTCACCAAAAACTAACTTTCGCCAATTCAAGCCTAATTCTACACCGGACATCACAAAAATATTCCGAACACATTCCTAAGTCCCAAATCACCTAACAAAGCTATCAAAGCCATAAAATTCGCATTCCGAGGTCGTTTACCAATAAGTCAACTCTCAGTTGACTTTTCCCATTATAAGGCTATCTTTAAAGACTAAGTTACTGAATTCTCATTTAACCATTCCGATTTCAATCCTATCAACTCTAACACATCAATAATAGAATGACCAATCTATAACACGTCAATAAAAGTACTTTAAATGCAGGTTTCTACGTCACGACAGGCTGGGTCGTTATATTCTCCCCCTCTTAAATAAACGTTCGTCCTCGAACGGGTCTAGAAACATACCTGGAGTCTCAAACAAGTGAGGATTTTCTGCATCTTCTGCTCGGTCTTCCAAGTAGCCTCCTCCAGTGGATAACCTCTCCAATGCACCTTTACTGAAGCTATGTCCTTTGACCTCAACTTCCTGACCTCGCGAGCCAAAATAGCCACTGGCTCTACCTCATAATACATATCATCCTCAAGCTGAACTGTGCTAAAGTATAACACATGAGACGGGTCGCCAACATATCTTCTGAGCATCGACACATGAAATACTGGATGAACACTCGATAGACTGGGTGGGAAAGCAAGTCTATAAGCCACCTCTCCAACCTTCTGAAGCACCTCGAAGGGACCAATAAACCGCGGACTTAGCTTTCCTCTCTTTCCGAACCTCATAACACCCTTCATGGGTGATACCTTCAGCAGTAACTTATCCCCTTCTATAAAATATACATCCCGAACCTTCCGGTCCGCATAACTCTTTTGTCTAGACTGCGCCGTGCGAAGTCTCTCCTGAATCAAATTCACCTTCTCCAACGCATCCTGAACCAAATTTGTGCCTAATAACTTAGCTTCCCCAGGCTCGAACCAACCAACCGGCGACCTACTCCTCCTACCATATAAAACCTCATATGGGGCCATCTGAATACTAGACTGATAGCTGTTGTTATATGCAAACTCCTCTAGTGGCAGGAACTGATCCCATGAACCACCAAAATCAATCACACAAGCCCGCAATATGTCCTCCAAAATTTGAATAGTCCTTTCCGACTTCCCGTCGGTTTGAGGATGAAATGCAGTGCTCAAATCTACCTCAGTACCCATACCTCTCTGTACGACCCTCCAAAATTGAGATGTGAAGTGAGTACCCCTGTCAGAAATAATAAAAACCGGAACTCCATGCAACCGGACAATCTCCTTAATGTAAATACCAGCTAACCGCTCTGAAGTATAAGAAGTGCTGACAGGATGAAGTGCGCGTACTTGGTCAATCTATCCACAATGACCCAAATAGCATCAAAACTCTTCGAAGTTTGTGGAAGCCCAACTACAAAGTCCATGGTGATCCGTTCCCCCTTCCACTCCGGAATATCTAACCTCTGAAGTAGTCCACCTGGTCTCTGGTGCTCATATTTGACCTGCAGGCAGTTGAGACACCGTGCTACATACTTAACAATATCTCTCTTCATCTGCCTCCACTACTACTGCTGCCTCAGATTCTGGTACATCTTCGCGGCACCCGGATGAATAGAATACTGCAAACTGTGAGCCTCTGCTAATATTAACTCCCGAATACCATCCACATTGGGCACGCAAATATGACCCTGCATCCTCATAACCTCGTCATCATCGATAGTCACATCCCGAGCATCACCCTGACGAACTCTATCCTGAAGAACTAACAAGTGGCGGTCATAATACTGTCGTGCCTTAATCTGATCAACTAAAGAAGACTGGGAAGCCATGCTAGCTACCACTCGCAGAGGGTCTGACAAATCTGTGTAAGAACCCGAACCTGTAGGCAATACCAATATTGGAGCTGTAGTCAATGCTGACTTGAGCTTCTGAAAGCTCTCCTCACACTCATCGGACCATCTAAATGGAGCACCCTTCTGGGTTAATCTGGTCAAAGGTGAAGCAATAGAAGAAAATCCCTCCACAAAGCAACGGTAATAACCCGCCAAACCCAAGAAACTCCTAACTCCGTAGCTGAGGATGGTCTGGGCCAACTCTACACCGCCACTATCTTCTTCGGGTCCACCTGAATACCCNGTCTTCTTGGGGTCCACCTGAATACCCTCACTAGACACTATGTGACCCAAGAAAGCTAATGAACCAAGCCAAAACTCACATTTGGAGAACTTTGCATAAAGCTTCTCCTCCCTCAATCTCTGCAACACAACCCTCAAATGCTGAGCGTGCTCCTCCTGGCTACGAGAGTACACCAGGATATCATCAATGAACACAATAACGAATGAATCAAGTTAAGGCTGAAACATGTTGTTCATCAAATGCATGAACGCGGTTGGGGCATTGGTCAGCCCAAAAGACATAACCAGAAACTCATAGTGGCCATATCTGGTCCTAAAAGCGGTCTTCAGAATATCAGAACCCCGAATCTTCAGCTGATGGTACCCAGACCTCAAGTCGATCTTGGAGAACACTCTAGCTCCCTGAAGCTGATCGAACAAGTCATCAATACGGGGCAAAGGATACCGGTTCTTCACCGTAACCTTGTTCAGCTGCCTATAGTCAATGCACATACGCGTGGATCCATCCTTCTTCTTTACGAACAACACAGGTGCACCCCAAGGCGATAAACTAGGCCAAATGAACCCCTTATCTAAGAGTTCCTGAAGTTGTTCCTTCAATTCCTTCAACTCTGCTGGGGCCAGGCGGTAAGGAGGGATAGAGATAGGCTGGGTCTCAGGCAATAGGTCGATACCAAAATCAATGTCCCTATCAGGTGGCATGCCTGGCAGGTCTGCTGGGAAAATGATACGCTCAATTTACGCTTTAAAATAGTGTAAAGCGATCGAGGTCAAATATAATAAACCAACAAGGTTGGGGTCGAATCCCATAGGGAATAGGTGTGAAGATATTACTTTGATAGTGTGATTCTTAACTCAAATAATAATTCTATTCCATTAATGTAACAGGCATATGGGGTTGATTTTGCAAATAATCTAATAAAGGTAGTAGTAATGAGATTAAACTAAAATTGTAATTAATAGGATTGAGCAAACCAAGGTTGTTTCCCTTTGATGAAGTGCAATGCACTTGAGTATTAATAAGATATATTTCTAATGGGAAGTTCTTGATATGTAATTGATTTCTAAATGACTACCCAATATTTTCCAATAATAGAGTAGTACTTCCTCTTTATAATTTTCCCAAATATAAAAGAGTTGCAATAGAACCAAATCACTTTATGCCAAATAAACTCATCTTATTCCTAAGTGATTCCATTAAACAAGGTTAAAGCCTTGAGTTTTTGATATTTAATCTTACCAATTCTAACCCACTTTTCCAAGCTAAGAAAGAATTTATGGCGTGAGTTAATGTTTGCAACCACTAACAACAAATTTAAAATGAAGAGTAGATAAATATCAACAACCCATTATGCATATATTCAATGTTAAATACCCAAATACATAACACCCTTTTAGGGTCCACAACCTTAGTATTTAAGGCTAGCTACTCATAATAAATGACAAAAAGCTAAAGGTATTAAGTGTCATGGATGCATACAAACCAAGAATGAAGTGCTCTAATACTTCCAAAAAGGAAAGAATATTTAATAGGGGAATTTTCTTCAAAAACTGGACCAGCCTCCTCCACAAAACCCAAGTAAATCCTTTTATAGTGGGCCAGAGATCGGGTAGAAGACAGACAAAAATACCCCTGCAGGCAGGTTATGCGATCGCATACCTGTCGCATAACAGGAATGCGGTTCGCATCCTTCACGTTCTTATCGCATATATAAATCCTAGTTTCCTAGCTGTCACCACATTGTTGATATGCGGTTCGCATTGTAGATATGTGACCGTAGATTTGCATCGCACTCTTGAGGCGACTTCAGGTACCCGGAATTCTGCGGTTACTTCTTCGACTCGCATGTGAGTTATGCGGTCGCATAATCGACTGCATTTTAGCTCTTGAAATTGGCCTGTCTTTCTGTTGCGATCTGCAATCCCTGGGTATGTTATACGATTCGCATTTAAGTTATGCGATGCTCTCTTGTCAGATATGCGATCGCATAGTGTTGTTTTCCTCACTTTTTAGCTTCTTTGCTTTCTTTTTCATGGTCTTGAGTATTTACACCTCATGCACTGCAAAACATCAAAATTCTATAAGTATAAAGGGTAAATTCTCTAAAAACAAACTATAATTCAAGCAATTTGGTATTAAATGTGCCGAAATTCTCCGGCACATCAACACCCCCAACTTAAGCTCTTGCTTGTCCTCAAGCAACTAAAATGACTCTATCCTAAGCTAGACTTTAACTACAAGACCGGAAACAACTATGACCAAGGACAGTGTTAAGTGTCAGTACTACAAGCATGCATTTCATCCATTTACCCGTCATGAACAGTTACTACTATTTATATGGAAACTACTCAACTTGTGAACTTTGAGCCTCGAACAATTTGACAAAATGTTACTCTCAGCTGAGTGCACTTGCACCCGACTTTTAAGAACTCAACTACCGTTACACCTCACAGTTCATGTGCCCTTACCAGAAAGAAAGAAGGTCCCACTCACAATATTTACAACGACAACACAAGGGACATATTTACCAAGGCACTCACACGAGTGTTACCACACATCATACCATAGGCTTGTCCTTATTTTAATTCGTTGCTACTTTAAGAACATTCAGTTGGAGATCCCATAAGGACTTTCTAGATTGTAATGTAGGCTTATGGAAGGGTTGAATAAGCATTTGGGTATAAGTGACTACTCCCTCCTTGAACACTACTCACATCTTTCTCTTTCAGTGCCCTTTTCTTCCTTTCGAATTTCATAGCCTCATTGACATTTAGTTACCAACGTAGAACTACCTCATTAAATTTCTTCCAAGCTTCCATATATATATCTATCTCTTTTTTTAATATTTTTTTATATCATTTTGGAGCTTGAATAATTTTCACTTGAATCTTTTGAGGTGTATGCTCTACACTCAATATACCCTTGCCAATCTCCAATTCTTTCCCAAAACCCCCAACTTAGGCTTTTTGACTCATTCTCAATATTCAAGGAGGGACGGGTTCAAAAGAGAGGATTAATTGCTCGAAATGGGAAAGTCTTGTAATGAGGTGTCCAACAAAAGGGCTAAAGGCTCAAATGGGCAACTAGTGATATTCATGCAAACATTTGGTAGCTTGAAAGGTTCACTGGGTTTCTGAATATCACAAAGAATGCCTAAGGTCATTTCTCCAACTCAATGTACTTATTATTAGCACCGAAATCCCAACTAGGAAAGTTCTAGCTGACAGAAGTAAACACAAGAATTATTGATACAAACATCTAACACACACGGTGCATGACTGTTCGGTTCAACATCGTTTTAGCTTAAGAGTCAAGGCTTGACAACTCGAAACTTTCATTGTTTGCATATATAATTCTAAGTACACATTGAGTCAACATGCGAGCATCAAGTTCACAAAGTTGATTTTCTTTTTAACACATTATTTGTATAGGAAGGGTATGGACTATTTACAGACACACATGCTTGAGACTAGACACTTACACTAAACCGGTCAATACGTTTCGTCCTAGTGCCATGGTTCTACTATTACACCCTTGGAAAAGAACCCGACGAAGAAAAACAAAAGGGTAATTCATTGCTAACAACTAAGGAAAACCCTACATAACTTAACTTTGATTGTTCCCTTTTTTTTTATAAACTGCAAACAAGAGTTAACAGTAATGAAATACATTAGTGCCACAAGAGAAATATGTACACTGGTTCATTGACAGCTTGGAGATACCATAACACTAAAGAAAACAAAAATGAAAACATACATAACATAGAACAAAAATGCAAGTACAATATCATCCAAATTGTCACAAAAACATCAATACAACACCAAAGAACATCAATACAATACCACCCCCAACTAAAAAGTATGCATCGTCCCCAATGTATAAGAAATAGAAAGACAGAGTTAGGGGCTCCCTGGGGCGCGCTAAGCGCTACGGGAGTCGGTGACATGCTGTGTGGGGGACGGATCCTCAACTGCCACAGGAGCGGGAGTATCTGACTGCTCAGCAGAAGGAATAATAGCCACTGGTGGTGGAGGAACTGCTGCAGGCTCAGCGGCAAGAGTGATAGGAGGCTGAGAACTGCTGCCCTTAGCTGCTGACTGCTGAACGGCGGCTGTGGCACCTGTGTCCTCCAAAGAACGGTGAATAGCGAGCTGCATGAGCGCCTCCTCTGTCGGCTCTGCAACTGTAGCAGCAATAGTAGTAGCAACTCCCTTTCCCTTCTCCTGAGGACCCGACTCATCATCATTAGACCAAGAAGATCCCTCCTCTGACTCCTTGCCCTCAGAAGCTGAAGAGTGTCCAGACTCTCCAGATGGTACATCGACTGGTGCAGGAGGAGATGGAGGCGGATGGACAATCTTGGTTGCTGGGTTGTCATAAGAGTGGAGAAATCAAGCCCTAACCCAGGCCCGGAGTTCCCTCTCCCTGCTCCCCTACCTTGGGCAGGAGGGAAGAGAAACCAAAATCCAAATGCTGCAGCCGATGGAGCTCCTTCCTCAAAGTGGACACATCAGTCCGGAGCTCTGGTAGATGTCTAACCTCTCCACGCTCAACCTTCTCAATTCTGGCCTCAAGTCCTGTAAGGCAACCCTCGAGCACAGTAACTGAAGACTGAATGGGCGTGAGGGCCTGCCGGATTAAGGTGGTAAGCTCACTCAGGAGCTTGTCAACCTTAGCATTAGTATGCTGAGCTAAACGATCAAGCTGGGAGAGAACAGGCAGCGGGATGGCCGATGGGGCACTAGCACTGGCAGCTGGCTGGGAGTAGGTAGTAGATGGCTCTGTTGGAGAAGGCTGAGACGCTGAGGATTCCCTCTCTGTAGGGGTCGGCATAGGGATGACTGGAGGATCAGCTGCTGCCCTGGGCTCTGCATCACTGATACGTGTGATGTTGATATCTCTGTCAGCCTTAGCTGTCTTGTCACATGAAGGTATCAAAGGAACCTTAGCAGCTCGGCACAATGCCGTGATGAGGAAGGGGAAGGGAAATGAATTTTTCTTCTACCAAGCTCGGACCCCAATCTGCTGAAAGATAATGTCGGTCACATCCACACTGATTCCTGACATGATGCAAGCAACGAGAATGGCTTTCTCGATACTTATATCTGTTTCGTTCCTTGAGGGGATCAGACGGGAAACAACAAACGCAAGCCAGAACCTCCCTTCCCTCATGAGATCTTCTTTGTAAATCTTAAGGTTAGGATTGATCCATGCTAGAGTCCCTCTGGCAATCACAGAGGCAACCCAAGCACGCTCTCCATCTTTGTTGGCCAGCTTAGCCTCATATTCTGCTGTACTTGGGCTTGGCGTTGAAAAATATCGAGCATGGATAGCTTCCCGGTGACACCATACATCCCTTTCCCTGACTAACACTTGCTCACTGAAGATTTTGTTCCTCTTATGATGGGCATTTCGGGAGGCAACATAAGAGGCATAAGATTCCCGCACCAGTGTCTCATTGTACTCCCCAAGGGGCTCGGTGAAACATTCCCATTTTCTAGCTCTGATGTTTTCTAAAATATGGGGGTACCGCTCTTGCAGGCCATTGAGACTTAGCCTTTTAACAGGAAGGATCTTTCTTTTGCTCAGACCCTCCCGGTATGGCTCTCTAGACAGGGGAAAGGGAAAGCATAGCTGGTAGTTGTCCCCTTGTTTCCTCCGCACCTCAGCTTTCAAGTTTACCTCTAGCTCAGTAGCCCCCTCATCAGACTGGGAGGAACTTGAGGCACTTTCAACTCTATTCTGTGGAGGTGCTTGGCGTGCACGCTTGGATTAGGGTGCCTGCCTGCTTGTGGAGGCCCTCTTAGCAGCGGCTGATACCGTCTTGCGACCCATTGTTGCAAAGAGAAAATACTTGTGAGTGGACGGACAAAAAATAAAAATACATTACGAAAAGGTGCACAAAAGGACAGAAAATTTCTCTTGTGCGACGGGGTATGCGATCGCATTTCCACAATGCGAATCGCAAACTTGTCGCATAAGAATACAATGCGATGTCACATGCGATCGCATAACCACTATGCGGTTCGCATAGGCATCGCAGAAGTGTGTGGACAAAAATGGAAACAATAATGCGATCGCATAACCCACCGCAAAAGTGAGTATGCGATCGCAAACAGGTCGCACAATGGGGGTTGGCCTGGGGAAATGCACTGTGCGTGTATGTGACGCAGATGCGGAACTCATATCGACTATGCGATCGCAAATGTGTCGCATAAGTCATCTTCTCTAAGGGTTTTATCTTTAGGGATGCGACGCAAATGTGGTCCAAATTTTAGGAATGCGAACCGCAGATCGTTCGCATACAGAGGGTCCAGACCTAACTATGGCGGGTTCTTGCACTGATCAACCCCCAAGCCTACTTATCAGTCACCAATCTACCCTTCCCCCTCTCTTGTACAAGTTCAATAATAATATTAGGCGATATTCAGGGAAACAACAACATAAGAGAGAATCACACACGGCACCTCAAGGCATTTATGAAACACAAACACAATAGAACAGAGAACGGAAAGTTGAGAAAATGGGTAAGGGACACATACCAGATGAGCAGTCAAATTTTGAGAAGGACGAATGCTAAGGAATTTGGAGTGTTGAAGTACCGTTACATTTTGGAAATTCTTTGTTCTTTTGTGTTCTCGTTGTGTTTATTTTTTTTTATTTTGTTTTTTTATATATTTGTTGTGTTTTTGTTGAAGTGGTACGATGCGTGAAAGAGGGAGATGAGGGGCTTACCTGGGAGGAAAATGCGGTGAGAGAGGGACCGCATAGTGAAGAATGCGATCGCATCTTCAGCATGTGGTGGTTTGAGTACAACTACTCTGAGAGTGAAAATGCGGCCATCCGATATCCCAGACATTCTGTTGATGTCTGCGACTAGAATGCGAATCGCAAACCAGAAATGCTGTCGCATAATGGCCAATTTTTCTCTTCTTGGCGTTTATGTGCAATTCGACCGTGCCTTTGCGATCGCTTGAACTATCTGCACTGAAACTCATTAAATTCCTTCACGAGCCATATTTATTAAAAACAAAAATATAAAGATGAAAAAAATGTTACCACACATGGGTTGCCTCCCATGAAGCGCTTGATTTAACGTCGTGGCACGGCGAAGTTGGTGCTCTCTTGGAGTCATTCATCGGTGGGACAAGGACCATCTTTCAGAGCTTATTGCTCTACCACATGCCTCTCACAATCGGTGCCCAAGTAGTGTTTGATGCGTTGGCCATTTACCTTGAATGTATGAAGTCCGTCCTCAGTTGCTAGTTCCACAGCTCCAAAAGGGGAGACATTCACCACTTTGAAAGGGCCAGACCATTTGGATTTGAGTTTGCCGGGGAAGAGTTTGAGTCAGGAATTGAATAGTAACACCAACTCACCAGTGTGGAATTCTCGTTTCAAGATCTTCTTGTCATGGACGACCTTCATTCTCTCTTCGTACATAGCTGCGCTCTCATAAGCATGGAAACGGAATTCCTCCATTTCATTGAGTTGATTTAGCCTCAAATTTGCTGCTTCATTCCAATCCAGGTTCAACTTATTGAGTGCCCACATGGCTTTGTTCTCAAGCTCCACGGGTAGATGAGATGCTTTTCCGAACACTAGCCTGTATGGAGAAGTACCTATCGGAGTTTTGTAGGCTATTCGGTAGGCCCATAATGCATCATCCAGCTTCCTTGACCAGTTTGTCCGGTTTGCATTAACTGTTTTTGCTAGGATGCTCTTTATCTCCCGGTTGGAAACTTCGACTTGGCCACTCGACTGGGGATGATAAGGCGTCGCCACCTTGTTCTTTACACCATACTTTTCCATTAGCCCATTGAAAGCCCTGTTACAAAAGTAGGAACCACCGTCACTGAGAATTGCTCTAGGAGTGCCGAACCGAGTGAATATGTTTCTTTTCAAGAATGCAGTTACACTCCTAGCCTCATTTTTTAGCAAGACAATGGCTTCAACCCACTTGGACACATAGTCCACAGCTGCAAGAATGTATTTCATCCCACAAGAACTTACAAACGGCCCCATAAAGTCAATGCCCCATAGATCAAAAATTTCAACCTCCAGTACAAAGTTCATTGGCATTTCATGCCTCTTGGAGATTGACTCTTGGCGTTGGCATTGATCACAAGCTTTGACCATTTGATTTGCATCATGAAAGAGAGTTGGCCAATAATATCCACATTCAAGCACTTTCGCTGTCGTCCGATTCCCTCCATGGTGACCCCCCATCGATGAGTCATGACATGCCTTTAGAATTGGAATCACTTCTTCTTCCAGAACACATCTTCTAATAATGTTGTCTGCACATATGCGGAACAAAAATGGTTCCTCCCAGTAGTATTGACGGCATTCCCTCAAAAATTTCTTTTTCTGGTATGATTCCAAGCCATCTGGAATAAATTCACTCACTAAATAATTTGCAATGTCATCATACCAAGGAGCAGAAGAAGAGGATAACGCCAGAATATGCTCATCAGGGAAATCATCATCAATATCTAATTCATCTTTTGGACGCCCTTTTTCTTCAATTCGAGAGAGATGGTCCGCAACTTGATTTTTAGTGCCTTTCTGGTCTTTGACCTCAAAGTCAAATTCTTGAAATAGAAGGACCCACCGGATTAACCTTGGCTTAGCATGTTTGTTTGCCATAATATAGCGAAGAGCAGCATGATCTGTGAAGACTACCACCTTGGATCCCAAAAGATATGCTCTGAATTTCTCAAAAGCATAGACAATAGCAAGAAGCTCTTGCTCTGTCACTGTATAGTTCATTTGGGCACCGTTAAGAGTTTTGCTTTCATAGTATATGGGATGGATAATTTTGTTGTGCCTATGACTCAATACCGCTCCAATAGCTACACCACTGGCGTCACATATAAGCTCGAATGGAAGAGACCAATCCGGTGTGACAATAAAGGGGGCCGTGGTGAGCTTTTCTTTCAGCTCCTCAAATGCTTTTAGGCATTCTTCATTGAAAAAGAACTTGGCATCTTTTTCAAGGAGCTTGCACATAGGGTTTGCAATTTTTGAGAAGTCTTTGATAAAGCGCCAATAGAATCCGGCATGGCCTAGAAAACTTTGTATGCCTTTTATCAAAATTGGAGGAGGGAGTTTGGAGATGATCTCAATCTTCGCCCGATCAACTTCAATGCTCTTCTTTGAAATTTTTTGCCCCAGCACAATTCCTTCATCGACCATGAAGTGAAATTTTTCCCAATTTAGCACAAGATTGGTTTCTTCACACCGTTTAAGCACTTGTCGGAGGTTGTCAAGGCAGTGCTCAAATGAGTCACCTACCACCGAGAAATCATCCATGAAGACCTCCAAGAAATCCTCTACCATATCAGAAAATATGGACATCATACATAGTTGGAAAGTGGCCGGGGCATTGCACAACCCAAAAGGCATCCGACTAAAGGCAAAGGTGCCGTATGGGCAAGTGAAGGTTGTTTTCTCTTGATATTCCAAGGCAATGTTAATTTGGATATAGCCGGAATATCCATCAAGGAAGCAATAGAAAGATCTTCCCACTAGCCGATCAAGCATTTGATCAATAAAAGGCATAGAGAAATGATCATTGCAAGTAGAATTGTTAAGCTTCCGGTAGTCCATACACACTCTCCATCCGGTGACCGTCCGTGTAGGAATGAGTTCATTCTTGTCATTGTGGACCACCGTCATGCCTCCTTTCTTGGGCACACATTGCACCGGACTCACCCACGGACTATCTGCAATGGGGTAGACAACCCCGGCATCCAACCATTTGATGATCTCCTTCTTGACCACCTCTTGCATAGAGGGATTTAATCTTCTTTGATGCTCTACGCTTGGTTTGCTTCCTTCTTCCAGTTGAATTTTGTGTTCACATATTCCGGTGGGAATTCCTCGGATGTCCACTATTGTCCATCCAATTTCTTGTCGGTGCTCCCGCAAGACATTTAACAATGCATCAACTTGCACACCATTCAACAAAGAAGACACGATTACCGGTAAAATATTATTAGAGCCAAGAATTTTATACCTCAAGTGCGATGGAAGTGGTTTGAGCTCAAGGTGTGGTGGCTCCATGATTGAAGGCTTTGCGGGTGGTGTCATTCGATTCTCTAGGCCGAGGGAAAGTTTCTTTGGTGCATAAGTATAGGACCCACGCCCTTCCAATGCATTGACCATCTCCGCATAACCCTCGATGTTTTCATCATCAAAATTTACCAAAATTGCTGCTAATGATTCGCCAAGGCCATCTTCTTCCATTTTCATCTCAACGGCATCCTCCACCTCGTCAACCACATCAATTACCGAGATTCCCTCATATGCGCTTGGTAATTTCAAACCCTTGCTTTCTTGGAAGGTGACTTCTTCATTCACTCGGAATTTGATTTCATGTCGTTCCGAGTCCATTAATTCTCTTCCCGTGGCAAGGAATGGTCTTTCCTAGAATGATTGGAATCTCTTTATCCACCGCACAATACAAGATGAAAAAGTCGGCCGGGAGAACAACTTCCCCACTTTCACTAGAACGTCATCAAAAATGCACACGGGTTTCTTTACAGATCAATCGGCCATTTGCAAACGCATGCTAGTTGGTCTTGGCAACCCCAATCCCGCCTGCTTGTAGATAGCAAGAGGCATCAAATTTATACTAGCACCATTGTCACAAAGTGCTCTAGCAAAATCTCTCAACCCAATGGTACATGGGATAGTAAAAACTCCCGGATCTCCCTTTTTCTCAACGGTTGATGTAGCAATTATCGAACTTACTCGGTGAGTCAAACTTACCACCTCATTCTTTGTTGTTCTCTTATTTGTCATCAACTCTTTCAAGTACTTGGCGAACCCCGGCATCTCTTGGAAAGCCTCTAAGAAAGGGATATTCACTGACAATTGTTTCAAGATGTCATAAAATTTTTCGAACTTCCCATCATCAACTCTTCGTACAAGCCTTTGAGGAAATGGAGGGTTAGGCCTAGGAATTGGTGGAGGGGCTTTTGGGGTTTCCTCCACCTTTTCCGCGACCTTTCCTTTGCTTTCTCTTTGAACTTGTTCCTCAGGGGATTCATTTTCAACTTCCACTACCACCGGCAAGTCAATCCGAGCTTCTTATCTTTTATCATCGTTCTCAACATCAATCTCTTTCTCATTCTCGGCTTGTATCACCTTACCACTTCTAGTTGTGATGGCCATACAATGAGATTTCGATCCACTTTGGCCGCTCTTTGGGTTTACCACAGCGTCACTTGGAAGTGTGCCTTTTTGCGTGGGAATTTGCTCTCTGGATAGATCTCTCATTTGCAATTCAAGTTTTTGAATCGAAGTGGTGTGTGAACCCACCACCTCAGACATATTCCTCATTGTTGCATCGCTTTTCTCTTGATTTTGCAAAATCCGCTCTAGAATCCCTTCCATTTTAGATTCACTTGATGATGCTGAAGAGTTGGAATACTGCCCCCTCGGTGGTACATAAGGATTCGAGCTTCTATTAGGACAGTTATTGTTGTTATTCCTCGATCCTTGACCACCTTGATCACTGTGCCAATTTTGTTGGCCTTGCCCTTGCGGGTTCGGCTTCCAATTGTTTTGTTGGCGATAACCACCTTTTGAACATAGTTAGCTTCTTACCACTCTTGATTTCCCATTGGTTGCATGTATTCCACCATATGCACTTTCTTTGTTTGATTTTCTTGAAGAATCTTTGTCAATACATCAACATTGGTAGAGAGGCCGACAATCACTTGATCTCTTTCCTGATTCTCTTTGATCATGTTTGCAAGAGAAGGAGTGCCATAGGAAATTCCCCCAGTTGTATCTTCCGAATGCCAAGCTTGATTGTGCTTAGCCATCTTGTTTAGAATTTGAGTAATTCTAGCGAATGACTTATCCATGAAAGATCCATCCGCGACATTCTTTGCAATTGACTGGGAGAGTGGGTCCAAGACCATGTAAAATTTTTCCATCAGAATGTGATACGGGAACCCATGGCTCGGCGATCTCACGAGATACAACTTGAATCGATCCCATGCTTCATGTAAGTGTTCCCCTGGCATTTTCTTGAAGAAAAATATGTTGTCTCTAAGCTCAGATTTCTTGCTATCAGGGAACCATTTTGACAAATATTCTCAGACAAGTTCCGGCCATGTAGTGATGGTGTGAGGAGGTAAGTTATGAATCCACTTCCTTGCCTCTCCTGCTAATGAGCACTTGAATACCCAAGCGTCATCCGTTACGTTGGTTTGTTTGTTTATGGCGCACACACCCAAGAAATTCCTTAAGTGTTGCGTTGGATCATCATCCGTGGAATTGTGGAACAATCCTTCTGCTTTGAGCATGCGAATCATCCTATGATTCACTTTAAATGTAGCCGCACCCACCATTGGTGGAAGGATAAGATTGGTGTCATTGATGTATTCATCGATGTCAGCGAAAGGGTTTTCCTCTTCATCATACAATTCGACCATGGTAACCTGGAACACCAATACAAAGCAAGCAAACTTGTGATGGAACAAACAGATATATCAAGTGAAGTACACGCTTACTAGTAATTTCAAAACCGTATTCCCCGGCAACGGCGTCAAAATTTGATACGCAATTTACACTTTAAAATAGTGTAACGCGGTCGAAGTCAAATATAATAACCCAATAAGGTTGGAGTCGAATCCCACAGGGAATAGGTGTGAAGATATTACTTTGATAGTGTGATTCTTAAATCAAATCGTATTTCTATTCCATTAATGTAACAGGCATATGGGGTTGATTTTGTAATAATCTAATAAAGGCAGTAGTAATAAGATTAAACTAAAATTGTAATTAATAGGACTGAGAAAACCAAGGTTGTGTCCCCTTGGATGAAGTGTAATGCACATGGGTATTAATATGATATATTTCTAATGGGAAGTTCTTGATATGCAATTGATTTCTAAATGACTACCCAAAATTTTCCAATAATAGAATAGTACTTCCTCTTTATAATTTTTCCAAATATAAAAGAGTTGCAATAGAACCAAATCACTTTATGCAAAATAAAACCATCTTATTCCTAAGTGATTCCATTAAACAAGGTTTAAAGCCTTGAGTTTTTGATATTTACTCTTACCAATTCTAACCCACTTTTCCAAGCTAAGAAAGAATTTATGGCATAAGTTAATGTTTTCAACCACCAAAAACAAATATAAAATGAAGAGTAAACAAATATCAACAACCCATTATGCATATATTCATTGTTAAATACCCAAATACATAACACCTTTTTAGGGTCCACAACCTTAGTATTTAAGGCTAGCTACTCATAATAAATGACAAAAAGCTAAAGGTATTAAGTGTCATCGATGCATACAAACCAAGAATGATGTGCTCTAATACTTCCAAAAAGGAGAGAATATTTAATAGGGGAATGTTCTTCAAAAACTGGACTTGCCTCCTCCACAAAACCCAAGTAAATCCTTTTATAGTGGGCCAGAGATCGGGTAGAAGACGGACAAAAATACCCTGCAGGCAAGTTATGCGATCGCATTCCTGTCGCATAACAGGAATGCGGTTCGCATCCTTCACGTTCTCATCGCATCTCTAAGCCCTAGTTTCCTGGCTGTCACCGCATTGTTGATATGCGGTTCGCATTGTAGATATGCGATCGCAGATTTGCATCGCACTCTTGAGGGGACTTCAGGTACCAAGGATTCTGCGGTTACTTCTGCGGCTCGCATGTGATTTATGCAATCGCATAATCGACCGCATTTTAGCTCTTGAAATTGGCCTGTCTTTCTGTTGCGATCTCCGATCCCTGGGTACGTTATGCGATTTGCATTTAAGTTATGCGATGCTCTCTTGTCAGATATGCGATCGCATAGTGTTGTTTTCCTCACTTTTTAGCTTCTTTGCTTTCTTTTTCATGGTCTTGAGTATTTACACCTCATGCACTGCAAAAAATCAAAATTCTATAAGTATAAAGGGTAAATGCTCTAAAAACAAACTATAATTCAAGCAATTTGGTATTAAATGTGCCGAAATTCTCCGGCACATCAGAAAACGTCCGGGAACCCACAGACCACGGGAACAGAATCAATGAAATCTCACTACTAACATCCCTCACAAAGGCCAGATAAGACTCACACCCCTTCCCAATCATACGATGAGCCTTCAGAAAAGAAATCACCCGGCTAGGCACGTACTCCACCGAACCTCTCCACTCAATCCTTGGCAATCCAGGCATCTCTAAGGTCACCAACACCCAAGAGCATTGCTAGAAAACACATGTAGAAAACTCATTACCTCATAAGCACCCAAAGAACTAACCGTATCCCCAAACTAAAACCAATACAGCACCTAATCGGGCAACCAACTAATCATAGCAGACTCCCCCACTTGGCTTAAATCCATAGATCAAAACAACAATAACCCATAATGCCCATACGCTATCACTGCCACAATACCGCGGTGGGATTCAACTAAATCCTTCATAATCTCATACATAACTCAAACCATTAAACATCCCAAATCATGGAAGTCACAAGCCATCGGTGCACGGCTGATACCGAGTGCTCATGTGCGCGTTTGAACACATGAAAGGAGTTCAAAGAATTACACTTCAGGTTGAATCAATGGATTCGCACGATAAGAGTTCCAGAATGTGAGATTTTCCTAAAAGGTTCTGCAGCCTCTCGAAGATAAGTACAGACGTCTCCGTACCGATCCGCAAGACTCTACTAAACCTGCTCATGACTGGTGAGACCTATTTAACCTAGGGCTCTGATACAAACTTGTCACGACCCATTTCCGGAGTCGTGTTGGCGCCTGTCGTGGAACAAGGCAAACCACTCATTTTATCTAACTAAAAACAAATTCCGATAAAATGCCCCTTTTTAACAAATCCTAAAATTAATAATAAAATAATAAAACCCAGTAATTTGGGAAAAACAATTTATAAAATTCAAAAGAACAAATCCTACCAATCCCGGATCCGGTGTCACATAGTCATGAGCTGCTAACACTAAGTAAAATCAAATGAAATGAATAACATAGTCTGAAAATAAATACGACAGGTAGGAAGGAAAGAGAAGACGAGATCACGGTCGCCAACTGCTATTTCGTCAACTCTGATGAAACTGCTGTGATCCCTGACCCGAGCTAAATTTCGATGTACCTGTATCTGCACACAAGGTGCAGGGGCTAACGTGAGTACACCAACTTAGTAGTAGCGAAATCGAACTACGGGCTGAGAGATAGTGAAAGACTAAACCTCCGACAATTCAAACAACAGTATATAAATTGGACATGACAGTAATATATCAGGAAATAAATGCGATTTATAAAGATATGTCTTTAACCCTGCATACTAGCATGAATGCATATGGAATCATGAATGATGTGTACTCATTAATCGAGCTCTCATAAGGTGGTCCACTCAGTACTAGAACGGCCTTCAGGCCCAGGGAAGTCCATCCCGGATATTACATAAAGACAAGTGACACAGTCACTAAGTACTGAGGAAAACAGCTGATCCAGCCCCCACAGAGAAATCCATCTCCGAAACACAATAACCACGGAGAAATCCATATCCGGAACATAACAACCACGGAGAAATCCATCTACGGATTATAACAACCACGGAGAAATCCATCTCCAGAATATCTGTGTGCACACTGGGGTGTAAAGACTCCGGAGGGGCTCCTTCCAGCCCAAGTGCTATATCAAGCAAACGAAGGAATGACTTCAGGATCGCTGCGGTGTGCAGTCTGACCTCATAGACGTCTCAAACTAGGCTCTAAGACTCACTCAGTCAGTACCTTCAAGTCTCACTTAGAATTCTCTAACATATGCAATGCAGCCCAAGCCAATGATAATGTAAATAAACTAGCAACTTACGAGACCGAGGCATGAAACATATACTATAACAGGACTGAGTACATGAAAATAATAATCACGGATAGAGACAGCAACAATCGACCATTCCAGTCTAAACATATCGGTGTGAAGCCTTAACATTTATACTTAGCATGATTTCTTTTTTGTTTCAGGTAATTACCACCTTCACAGTACAATATCAATTTGGGATAACCAATAGACAGTGCCATGGGATGAACCAGGCTACAAATATTCGGTAAACGCCCGCATGCCCGTCACTTGGCAAGTGCGTCACCTTAATTAACATCAGTTATCAAATAGTTTGGGGTTTTGAACCCTCAGTTCCAAGTTTGGAAGCGTTACTTACCTCAAAACTGGTTAACGCACTACTCCGCGGTGCCCTTGCCTCTAAATTCGGTCTCCGAGTTCTCCAAATCTACCAAGTTCAGATTTTTATCATCAATATATGCTTAAGGAACAATTACCAATTGAAAACATCAAAATTCACCCTAAAAATCCGAAACCGGTCAAAACCCGACCCCCGGGCCCACGTCCCGAAATCCAGAAACTTTTATACCAAACTGTTCTGAGTCCGTACATATAGAGAACACTAAATTCGGGGTCCAAATGATCCCTCAATCACCATTTTAGATATTCAACTCCCAAGCCCTAATCACCCAAATTTACACTGACTTTTCCTAATTTTCACCATAATTCCGACCTTTAATCACTTGTAAACGAGTTTAGAGTCCAAAGATCTTACCTTGGTGAAGAACTATCGAATTCCCTCTTCAAAACCCTTCAAAAAGCTTCAAACCCGTAGAAAATATTAAGGAAATGGATAAAATTCACGAAGGCACGCTTTTATACCTTCTGCCCAGTGGGTCCGCACCTGCGACCACTAACTCGCGCCTGCGGAACTGCACCTGCGATAATTCTTCCGCGCCTGCGACATCGCTGGTGCGAGTAATTCCTCGCGCCTGCGGAATTCTCTCTCCTGGCCAAATTTCCGCACCTGCAGTGCCTCGCCCGCTCCTGCGGGACCGCACCTGCGGCTCCCCATTCGCAGGTGCGAAAACACCAGAACAACACTCAACATATTTACTAAGGCCAAAAATGTACGATAACCACCCGATATCAATCCCGAGCCCCTCGGAACCCCAACCAAAGTTACCAACATATCCCATAACATTATTCAAACTTAGTTTCACTCTCAAAACACCAAAACTAACATCAAAACACCAAATTTACATCGGATTCAAGCCTATGAACTTTGAAATTTCTAAAATTCGCCAACTACGCGAAACCAACCAAAACCACTCCGATTTACCTGAAATTTTGTAGAAATATCCAAAATGACATTACGAATCTGTTCCAACTTCCGGAATTCCATTCCGACCCCGATAGACTGTTTTCCACTGCCGACCGGAAATCGCCAAAAACTAACTTTCGTCAATTCAAGCCTAATTCTACACCGGACATCACAAAATATTCCAAACACATTCCTATGTCCCAAATCACCTAACGAAGCTATCCGAGCCATAAAATCCGCATTCCGAGGTCGTTTACTAATAAGTCAACTCTCAATTGACTTTTTCCATTATAAGGCTATCTTTAAAGACTAAGTTACTGAATTCTCATTTAACCATTCCGATTTCAAGCCTATCAACTCTAACGCATCAATAATAGAATGACCAATCTATAACACTTCAATAAAAGTACTTTAAATGCAGGTTTTTATGTAACGATAGGCGGGGTCGTTACAACCTCAGTCTCTTTCACAACCTCTTTTTTTTGCTGGCTTCTCTTGTGCATGTTGTACTGTCATCTCAGTTAACCCCGCTGAATCATCTATCTCAATGGGTACTGGCACCAGTGTCTTAGTAGGGTTGCTTTCACGAGCAATTTCTTGCTCCAGATCTAGGTCTCTACCATTTCGTAGACTCACTGTCATAAGTTGTTTCGGTCCCTGATCTTTTGGATTGATTTGAGTGTATGCAGGTAACGTCCTTTGAGGACGATCATTTAAAGGCATCAAAATCTGTCCTAATTGAATCTCAATATTCTTTATCGTTGATTCATGTGAGTCTACTCTTTCAGTTATTTTTCTAGTGGACCCAATCAATTGTTGCATCATCCCCTCAAGTTTAGCAAACCCATCTTTGTGTCTCACAGTCTGTTGTTGTTGAGGTTGTTGATAAGCTTGCTGCTGATTTTGCTGGTTGTAACCCTATTGACATTGGTAAGGCACCACTTGACCCTGTGGTCTCATAGCCCCAAGATTGTTGTTGTTGTTGTACTACTGCTGAGCTGGTCTATATTGGTGATTCTTCTGACCCCAATTCTGACCACCTTGCCTCTGTCCCCCATACTTGGCCACATAGTTCATATTTTCCTGATATTGCTGGTTATCACCTTCCGCACACCACAAGAAAACATATGGTTGATTAATGCATGATGTACATAATCCCCCATTAGTTGCATCAACTATGTGTACCTGCTACTTCTGGCCTGATTCATCAACCTTTTTTATTAACAAGTCGGGAGTCAAATCCCACAGGGAATTAACCTATCAATCACAGCTATTGGACTTACACAAATTCACGTATTCAATCTTAAAAAATATTTAAGTAATAGATTGGATGTTTAGTACTAAATATTACTTAATGAAAATGCAATAATGAAGAACTAACTACGACCAAGTTGTAGACAAGAATGGGAATGATCTAAGGTTCTGATTTTCCCTATTGTCGGAATCCTTTCCGCTACGTTCGCTATAAATTTGCCTAAGTCCTGTATATCGATCATGAGCACTCTGACTGTCGTAACTCTCTCCCGAGTAATTACGATAATATACTAGACATATTCTCCTGAATTACGCTAGCTAGCCTTAAGTACCGCTCACTTAGATCGCACCCAAGATTTTGTTATCCCTAATTCCACCTTTAAACCCTTCGTATTGATCCCTCATATATGTGAGGAGTGATGTTGTTCAACAACTACCTAAATATACACTCTCTCTCGAGTAATGCGCACTAAATAGGAACAGTTAATTGCGGGCCCTTCAATCACATCAATAAGCATATAGTTGAACAAATAGAGAGAATACTATGAAAAATCAATATTAACGTAGCAAATCATCCTTCAACAGGTTCTATCAAAACCCCACTTTATGAGTTTAGATACTCATACTCATAATAACAATATCCAAAGTAATTTGCATAATTAAATTATAGAGTAAAGATAACGAGATTTAGAAATCGATGATTCTAACTCCCAAGTAGTGTTCCACGAGCTATTCTTGCCTCCGGTTGCAAAAGTCCTTCAAATTGGCATTTTTGGGTCTATTTATATGTTTGGGACAAGCCCTAAATGTGTAGGTCAACTTGTAGTCAAGTTGGGAAACAATTTAAGCCTTCAAAACTCGGATTGGACCTGGCCTTAGGCCTGGCGTCGCCAGGCTAACGCCAACCTCAGCCTGGCTTTAAGCTAGCCTCACCAGGCTAACGCCTGGTTGGGCCTGGCTTTAAGTTGGCCTCGCCAGGCTTAAGCCTGATCGAGCTAGCTTTTGCCTGGCTTCTCCTTTTCACCGTTCTCAAGCACACTTTCGACGTTTAAGTATCCCTTTAGCTCTACTTTCATCTCCAATTGACCAACACATAAAATAGACTCCATTACGCTCAAACAAAGTCTAATTTATCATTAAAGCATGTAAAATGCAAGGCACATAATGTGCTAAATCATGAATTATAGCCACACATCATTACTCTATGTCAAAAATAAGATCGTTCAAAGTGAGATTTGAACTGCCAATTTCACTTGTAGAGGTGCACCTAATAATAATTGCACCATAAGAGTCTTTGAGCATGAGTTCAAGCACAAATATTTAAGTAATTTTGAAAAAATATAACATTGTTATACATGATTTAGGGAAAAGAGTATGGGTTCACACGGACCTATATTCCTCAACTTGGATACGTCTCTGCATATTGGTGACTTGATGACACGAGAGCTGACGATTAAAGCCCCGATAAATGGTTGATGTAATTATAACGATCCTAAAATAGCGAAATTTCTTGTGAGATAAGTTCCAACCCGCACAAAAAGCATAACATCATCTATTTGAGGGAGGGCACATTTTGAGGTCTTAACAATGTCAAAATTTATACACTATCAAATTAAGATGATTTATAATAACAAATAATTGTCTATATTTTTGTCTACATTAGTGGAATATAATACTCCATCCAATCCGTTTTTATTTATAAGTTTTATTTTCCCTTTTAGTCTTGTTCAAAAAAAATATATATATCTTTTTATATTTGATATGATTTTAATTCCAACAATATTTCTATTTATCCTTAATAATACTCCTTTATATAAAATCATAAAATTTATAGAACTTTTGATATGTTAATTTAACATCATATATTCGCAAGTGTTTCTTTACATTTTGAATATCATGCCTAGTCAAACATATATAAATACAAATTACAATGAGAACTTTCTAGTAAATACATGCGTGAAAATGATATCTTCGAATATATTGCTGCCAAAGTGGTGCTGTATTTTCCCCCCCATTATTATTTGCTTTATGTCTGAGTGTACGTTAGAGAAAAGAAACCCCATTGTTTTTATCACATCACATGTTGCATGGTATATTCTGTATGGATAATTATCACATCACATTGAGAATAGGTCGCAGTTTGGATTCTTCTTCCTGGCCGCAAATGGAGAATAATAATAGGAATTTTATTGTAAATGCAACTTCTTTTCGCGTCGATCTTTTATGGCCCTATCTCTTTTTTTATACACGAGAAATTTATTTTTACATATAAAAAATCTATCTTTTACAAATAGAAATTTAAAAAAAATATTTTCTTAAATTCAACATTGTAAAAGGCCATAAAGGCCTAAAACCCCTAATTTAGGGTAGGTTGTATTGAGTATGGAGGACCGAGGAATATAACGTCGAACTCCTTTACACAGTAAATATTAAATACTATTAGGGGTGGTTTGATAAGGTATAGTACTAAATATGATGTATTAGTAATGTTTGAATTAACAATGCTAGGATTAGTTATGTTTGAGTTATTTCTTATTGACTTTTTGATTTGGTGTATTAAAAATAATATACATTGCAAATTTTTAAAAAAAAAATTATTTGTTTACTATAATATCATCCACAAAGGATTTGGAAAAGGTTTTGAAAGGGCAGTATTATCTTTATACATATTTATCTGTGTATTAAAAAGTATGGTATTGCTAATGCCATAGTATGATATACACAAGAATAATACTGGATAGAATATATCAGTTATACATAGATTGAAAAACACTACCAAAGAAGAGGATTTTCTAATTTCCAATTTCGGGAGTAATTTTTCTTCCAAATCCAAAGTCAATAGCGTATGTAGGGTCAATACTACAAATGATTTCCTTCATCGTGTTATAGAAATATGTCCTCTCCCCTTTGTTTTGAGTGAAGTCCTTTGAGTTGGCGAGAATAACATGATTGATTTACTGTGTCTGATTAACTGTTAGTTGTTGATAAACAAGAGATGCTGAAAAACACTTGCAAATGCTGGTCATTGATTAATTTTCTTTTCAAGGAAACTCAAACTATCTTAATCTAATTTGGATTTAAATCTTACATGGAAATCTCAAATGTTATTTTTGTTGCGTGATAGGTAATCAAATAAGTTGGAATATTTTCCTTATAAGCGCCATATGTAGGGCTTCTCACTTTCCTTTTCTTTTGTAGTTTTGGTGTCCTATGCCATGTTCACTATCATATATGCCCCAACTAATTATGCTTCGCACCGCTTAAATTTCATCAAAGAAAAAGCGCTTCCTATCCCGTAATCCTTAACACACATGCACTTAATGTAGTTAAGTACTTGTACCAGCATATAATTTTCAGTAATTGATATTTCCTCTGATCCATAATTAGTGACTAATTTGTCTTCTTATTTTGTTCAAAATAAGTGTCCATCTGTATAATCAAGAAAAGATTCAATTTATTTTTCCAAAATTACCCTTATGTACGTATCTCTAAAAAATCTTTTACTCCTCACATTAAATTATGCTGCAATATTTAATTAAGAGTAGTTTAGTCACAGTAACTATTTTTGTCTAGAATTTAGTATTTCCTTAATAGGTGTGCGCAAGGAAAATTGGTCACTTATTATGTACCGGAGGAAGTAGTTGCTCAAGCTTGACCACTCGGGTCAGTACCACTAGCTAGAGGTGGCAGAATTAATAAAATTTATGAGTGTTCGCCTATATATCCTCTCAAAAATAGATAGAATACCCAACTCACTAAAAGAGGTCAAATATGGGTCAACCCATATTACCCGCTCCAAAAAATAGATATCCCGCGGGTAACGCTGGCAAGTGGGCTGGGCCCAGTCCTAAACGGGCTTTGTGGTCCGGCCCTAAGTAGACCCCGGCTTCGTAGGCCGGTTCTAATTGGTCCCGGGTTTCACGAAATTTTTTGTAGGAACCGGCCCGGGACTGGGATCACGAACTAATGATTTCGGGCTAAGTGGGCCGGTCCCGGACCTATGTGGGCCCAACTGGGCCTAAATGGGCCCAACTGGGCCTAAATGGGCCCAACTGATACTTTCTATTTTTTAAAATTTTTTATAGAGGTTAGATAAAAAAAGATGGTAATAAAAATATCTAAGGCAATTCCTTGTAAATTATGTTATAGAATTGTGACCTAAATTTTTCAATTCAAATTTAAAGACAAAAATATTGTAAAGAGATATTCAAAGAAATGCGTTATAATTTTAGTATAGCATTAAGAAAATACGACAATATCTTTCTTAGTCTTCCTCCCCCTATGGAATGAGCACAACAAGGTGCTAATACCACCATTGAGAAGAAAAAGAAACTAATCAAGATGTGCCAAAATACAAGTTACATATTAATTTACATGGTATCTCTTACAAATTTCATAAATCCTTCAAGGTCCGGCAGAATTTTTGTTGGTGGTGGCGGAAAAGAAGCTTGGTCATCATTGCTTCCAGGCGAAGCAGCATCCTCTGCAAGTTCAACTAGCGTTTCTTCGTAAGCTTCGTCTACCTCTGGTTGTGATTCAGCAAGTCCAAATTTCTTCTTTTTGAACGGATCCAATCTCTGAAAAGTACTGATTTTTTCAAGCTCTCCCTAATAGCCGCTCTATAATCACCCAGTTGAAGTCTTGCTTGACTGAAAGCGCTCCCCGATGCCACTGTTGAAGCTTGAATAGTTAAAATATCTCGGGTCATCCTTGAAAGAATCGGAAAGTGTTTTTCTTTGTCCTTCCACCATTCCAAAATATTAAAGGAGCTGTCGGGATTAACTTTCCCAATTTCCTGTGACAAATAAACTTCAAGCTCATTTAGTTATGAAAAATTACTAGTACTAGAACCTTGAGAACCCCTAAACCCCGCTCAAGCACTAAGTGCCCTTACTCTCGCAGTTCTTTTAAATGATTGAGAACTAGAAGAAGAAGGAGTTGGAACATTTGGTCCAGAATGATCTTATGCAACTTGATAAGCATTATAAATAGTTTGAGCATTTATTTTAATTGAGGCTATTGCGTCCGAAAGTTTAGACAACTCCTCATCTTCAAGTGTTAAACCATTACAAACAGTGTCATACCAAAATTGAAGACCTCCTAATTTCATAATAGGATTTAACAAGGCAGCAACACCATAAATAGGGGGAATATGAAAAAAATATTTTTTAAACTTTTTTCTCATAGAATCATTAGCAAGTTGATAAATTACCTCATCCTCTGAAAAAATGGACAAATAAATGTGCAAGTTCTGCAATATAAACTAAATAGTTAAAAATAGTAAAATAATATTGCCCAGAAAATTCATTTGTAGCAATATGTAATTTTTCTAAAAAATCTACAGCATTATAACATTAGCCCAATCCGCATTTGTAATGTGCTCATACTCATCACTTACATGAACATTAAATGTTGAGTTTATGGGGTTTCTATATTTATATGCAACAACTAAACTTTCATACATGTCATTCCATCTAGTTGGACAAGGTTTAGGAACATTTCGTTCATTTAGGTCAAATTCATCACATCTTTTAAAATATTCTCTAAGTCTACTTCTACGGTTTGAATAAAAAAGCCAGTTAAGAGTCATTTTAACCTTTCAATTTCAACATTTAAAATTCCCATACCATCACCCATAGTTAAATGGTAAATATGGCAAATACATCTAACATGAAAAATGTTACTAAATGCAGGACTTAGTGTACCGGTAAGCAAGACTACAATATTTGTGTTACTAGTAGCATTAACCATTGAAAATGACATTATTTTATCACTAATGCAAAAATATCTACAGATATCCATAACCGTGCTAGAAATAAGCTGCCCTGTGTGACGTGAATTAATTATTCTATAAGCAATAATGCGCTTTTGCATTATCCAATATCAATCCAATGACTAGTAACAATAAGGTAATCACAGCCATTATCACTTGTAATAGCAACACGACAATTTATATGAATAAATAAATAGCGCAACTATTGTTCATATTCAGGTTTATATTTATAAATATCGCTCTTTACGGTTGTGCGAGGAAAACCTTTATACGTAGAATTTCATAACGGCTATTTTGGCAGAGAGATGACTATATTATAAATGCCCTAACGGGCAATTTTTTTTTATAAAAATAATAGTCGTTGGGCTCGTTGAGGCCCATTTAGGACCGCTTGAACTGGCCCACTACCCAATCGGTCCCGGTCTCGCGGGCCTCACGTACAGGACCGGCCCACTATCCAGCCCACCTTTCCCCGGTTCTGGTCTTAAATAGTTAGACCGTTTAGACTCACAACCTATATGATCTCGCGGTCCTGAGCCGGTCTCGATCCTAACTGGCCCATTTGCCAGCCTTACCCGCGGGTCGAAAACATTTCACTTATTGATGACCCAGTTAGTAAAGACCTGATGGACTTTTTGGAATTGATCCTTTGCAGATTTGCCATCTTCGACACCTCTGCTATTGAGATTGCACATTAAAAGGCAAAAGTCAAGCTTCTGTTTCTTTCTTTCTTTTTTCTTTTTCTTATGTATTTATTTTTGTTTTCTTATTTTTGTTATAAGCTAAAGTCTAGCTCTTGACGGAGTATAATTTTTTTATAACCGATATTTTCTTCTATTTTTACCTTAAGCTAGTCTTTTTTTTTTTTTTTTTTCCTTTTTCATAATTGTTTAATTTATTTGGACAAAAAAATAAAAATAAAAAAACACCCCGTACATTTTTGGGACATACATCTAATAATGTGTATTAAATCAGAATTCTAGTACTATATTTTCTTAGGTTCAAAGTATATTATTTGTACTTTTTAGTATTTTTTTTTTTAAAACACATAAAGTCTAAGCTAAACCTACTGGGTCCATATGAACGTATAACTTATTCACTAGATATACTTCTTCTAGTAGCAGTTTGTACATGCATGCATGTATATAAATAGTACTTAACAATTACATAGTGGAAGTTTCATTGCACGCTAGAAGCTAGGTTTCATCCATAGCAGAATCTCGAAAGCCATCATGAAATGAAATCTTAAATCTCTCGTATAAAATAACCGCATCACATAAATTTATTAAGAAATTTTTACATTCCTATATATTATTTGAAGTTTTATTATTATTTTTACTCAAATTTCAATTTAATTATATTCTATATACAAATTTACCAATTATATATACTTGAGGAATTAATGTGTATCCCTTTATATTAGGAATCGATTATTTCTCATCCTTATTCTCTCTCCTTCCTGCGCTCTCTCTCTCTCTCTTTCTCTCTTTCTCTCTCATGCGCTTTCTCTCTACGTCTCTCTATCTCTCAATACCTAATTCCAGTAATGTAGAGCAAAGAAAAATAAAGCAGCAATTCCACCACTGGCCGCCATTCAAAAACTTTGAAGCTTTGAATTAGAATTTGAATTTTCAAAAATCATTATTTGTTTGGATCAGGTGTTGTTGCAAACAAATGAAAATATTGTTTGGAGTTTATATCTCAAATTTAAGGGTGTTTTGGTGAAGATTAGACTTGATTTTGGCCGAATTTCAGATTGGAACTCGAAGAAGAAGAAGAAGAAGAAGACATGACATACATTATACTTACGAAATTGTAGTAAAGTTGTAGTAAAATTGTTTTGTTTTTATATTTTTTTTTATTTAAATATTGTATTAAAGTTGATTAGTTGAACAATACTGTATAAAAATTGTATTTAAGTTGTATGATATTTTAGTTGTATATAATTGGGTAGAAATAATGTATGAAAGTTGTAGATAAGTTGTATAATATATAATTAGTTGTATGAGATTTATTTTTACTGTGTATAAATCAGATACAAAATATACAAAAGACATATTGTTTAAAAGTTATATAAAAATTGTATGATATTGTAGTTGTATATAATTGGGTAAAGTTGTAGATAAGTTGTATAATATATAATTAGTTGTATGAAATTTATTTTTACTGTGTATAAATCAGATACAAAATATACAAAAGACATATTGTATAAAATTTGTATTTAAGGTGTATGATATTGTAGTTGTATATAACTGGATAGAAATAATGTATGAAAATTATAAATAAATTATAGATAAGTCGTATAATATATAATTAATTGTATGAAATTTGTTACAATATTTATGTGATTGCTTCTCAGACACGGTTGAGACATAAAAATTTGTTTAGTCTTGATGTGTATTCATGTATTAGACCTAGATGGAGAGTAGCAATATCTTGGAAGAAGTATCTTTGGAGTATGGTCTAATGAACTTTTTTAGGTGTACGTGAATAATTTATTTCTTTATAAAAAATATAAATAACTTATTTCTTGACCAACTTTTAGTCATCTGAGGCACATTATGTTTCAGAGATTATAAATTATCATTGTGAAGAGATGCAGAAGCAAAAACTTATTAATTTCATCAATTACTTACGTAACTTATCTTATATTTATTCAAAGGATGGGGAAAAATAGCGCGGAAGAAAAATAAGAAAAGAGAAGAGGAGAAAAAAAAGAAAAAATATGTAACTAAATTCCTTGATGGAAGACACAAATAATGGATTTGAGAGCCTGTTAACGTGAATTGTATATATTTTATAATTAAAATATGTTTATGTCGGGTAAATACTTTTTCTTTTATTCAATTTTTATTTTTTAAAAACGTATTTGTCCATAAAATTTTGCAAGTTACTTCTTTTGCAACCAGCAACTTACTGCAAATTAGAAATTAAGGATGCACTCAATCATATATATTTACAAGTTAAATTGTCATGACATTTGCATCCTTGCAAAGATTTAAAAAGAAAAGAAAAAGAGAAAACAGAGCCACGGTTGAAACAAACAAAACTATACAACTATCTAAAGTTATATGATCTTCACATACTCAAATATCCGCCTATAAAATGATTTCCGTTATATGTCTAAAACGTGATCTAAGATCCTCCATGGATTCAAGTTATAAAGTTACGTGTAGTAAAAAGACAGCTCGGTATACTAAGTTCCCGCTATGCGGGGAAGAACCTGGCCACAAGGGTTTTATTATACGCAGTCTTACCCTACAATTCTACAAGAGACTTTTTTCATAGTCTGAACCCGTGACCTCCTGATTACGCATGGTAAAAGAAGAAACGCTAATAGTTAATTAATCTATGAGAAAAAACTTGGATATTTGAAGAAAGTTGTCAGCCACTCTCATTCAGTTACCTGCCAACTTTTTCTTAGTCGTCCATCGCTTCCTGCAAGTTTCTAGTTCCTCTTCCTTCATTCTTGAGAGTTCTTGAAACCATTGCTGATACTGCAATTCAATTGTCTTGAGCTCTAACTTTAGCTCTGCATCCTCATCTTTCTCAATCAAGGAACCAAATGAACTGCTCGACAAACTCAAGCCTCTAGAAATTCTGTCGATATCTATATAACTCAGCTCTGGATCCTTTCCAAATTCATTTGATGGTATGCTTTCTGCACCATCACCCCTATTTTCCTGCATTGTGCATTCATCGTGGAACAAGTATCTAAAATCCATCTCCGAGATGCTCGTACTACAACTCTTAGAAACTTCATCGTTAACATGATCGTCGAAGCATCCAAATGAATTCCCATTCCTTATATCATCATCTTCAGCCGTAACCTTACAAACAACTGATCCTTGAGACTTTTCATCATCCACGGGTGCCAAATGCGTTGGCGAAGAAAATGTAACATGATGAGAAGTGCCATCTGAATTCACATACAGGTCACCTTCATCAGTTCGAGAAATTACATGAGTTTCCAAATTGAAGTCACAAATGACATCTTGGTGACCTATGGACTTGTTCGAGCAACCGGCCATGTCTGTTAGGCAACTTTCTCGAGGTTGTTTGCTTGGAATTCTTCCTCCCCTAGAATGGTCTCCTGAGGAAGGATTCCAAGCTGGAAATATCTTCATTATTAGGTAATCAATAAAGTCAGCAATAAAAGCAACGTCATGATCGGCTAGCTGCAATTGTTCAACCATCTCAGCCGCAACTAAAGGTGCAGTGTCAGTATCAAGATAGAAAACAAAGTGTATATTTCTTACACTACCTGCAATAACCAAAATGTTTGGAATAAGAAAAGAGGATATCTCATGCCACAATGCTGAAAAGTAAGATAAACTACTTCCTCCGTCCTATGTGACGGTGTTTAACTGGGTACTAAGCTTACAACAACAACGGCAACAACAAACAACTCAGTGCCCACAAAGTGGGGTCTGGGATAGTGTGTATGCATATCTTATCCGTACCGTGCGAAGGTAGAGAGCAACTGAGTTACGAAGCTTAAGAGAGACAAAAGGCATTTGAAACTTGTAGTATCTAAAACAAGCTTAGACAATTGTGTCGCTAAAATCATATCATTAAGGACAAAATGGAAAGCTTAAATTCAGATTGCTTCAAAATATTAAAAGATGTCAGTCTTTTCGGAACAGACTAAAAATTAGAAAAACGTGTCATTGAAAATGGGACAGAGGGAGTGTTGGGATTTTAAGTAATTAATGATATATTAATGCTTAAAATGGGTGAATGGGAAA
>ML335219.1:1068-24436 GCA_005239505.1 Nicotiana paniculata | reverse complement strand
ATGAAGAAGAAGAAAATGAAGATGATGACTCGATGCTCGTGACCCGAGTGAGAAAACCATCGAGAACTCCAAGGGCACTGAATCAGTGGCGACTGGTGAGGCCCCGCCTCGTGTTGAGGAGTCCTTGGAGAAGGATTCGGGAAAAGTCCCTGAATCGTCCAAGATCGAAGATGCTTCTCGTAAAATGGCGAGTATATCTGAGGGGGCTAGTTCCGAGACTCCTCTAGTTCAAAATAGCGCCCTGAGTGACTCACTTGGGGAAATGACAGCAGGTCACTTAACATCCCTTCCTGCATATTCTAAAGAGGCTATACGGGACGCTCAGACTTTGGAGACTCCCGAAGTAGGTGGAGTCCCCGGTGAGGAGGATCGTTTTCGGGACTATTTTACCAGGGTCGAGGATTCCTCCGATCTCAATGACGCATCCAACCTATTTGAATAGGCCCAACCTCTTCTGAACCGAGTAAGTCTAAGTTCTTTTGTTGATGTAGCATTCCTTTGTTTTATGTCTAACTCATCTCTCTTTCGATACAGGCTTTCTCTAAGTCCCGAACTGAATTGACCTAGTGTGAGGCCGATCTCCAAAGGCTTTCTGAAGAGAGGATTGCCCTCAAGCTTCACTGCTGGCAAAAAGACGAGGAGATTAAGGACCTCCGAGTAGCTGACTGAGCTGTCCGAGCAGGTAATTTTTTAAAAATTATGGACTTGATTCAGGAACAGAGGCTAACATTTCAGTATCACAGCTGCAGCAAAAGATTGAGAGGATTGAGTTGTTCCGAGTGAAGGTCGACCAAGAGAAGGCAGACTCCTACAAGTGGAAGGAAGGCATGGATCTCCTCTCCACTGAGAAAGAGACTGCCCTAGCTCAGTTGTCGTCAATTGAATCCCAACTTCGAAGTGCGAAGGAAAAGTGCTTGGCTCAGGCTAAGAAGATTGAAGAGCTCGAAGCTCGGCTGGTTTTCGAACTTGCAAAGGTTCAAGCTGAGGCCGAAAAAGCAAAGGACAAGGCAGATAAGATGGTGGCCATCTACCGGGCCGATGCTGAGGCTGCTCAAGACCATGTGAGGGAGGCTGCCGATAATGCTCAGACTCGAGCATATTGGATTGCGGAACTTGCTAAATGCCAATCTCAGAGGGAGACCGTAGAGGAAATCCATGCTCGAGGCTTCGATCTTTCCGAAGAGATAGAGAAGGAAAAAGAGGATGCAACTGGAGCTAAAGCATTGGCTTCTTCCAACGACGACGTTGGCGATAATGATGATGATGATGGCAGCAAGAGTGGGTCCGATAATGATAAGGGGCTTGAGGAAGAAGTTTCCCTCGACGAAGAAGCTGCCCCCTAGAATTGCTAGGGTTTTTGTATTTTCTTTTTTTTTTGGTCTAGGACCCTGGTTGGTCCTTTGTAAATACCTTCGTTCATATATAAAATATCTTCTTTTTGAATGTTGTATCAATATTTTGACATGTGAAAATTTTGATTTGCTTTGTGCCTGTAAAAATTTTATATACTTCATGCCTTGTGAAAAATATGTTTGTAACTTAGAATCTTAGGAAACTTGGATGAAGCCAAACTAACATTTCCTTTGTAGTCGAGTGAGCTCTTGCTCGAACTCAAATTAGTAAAAAACTTAGGTTTTAGTTGAGTGAGGATAAACTCTCAGACTCAAAAAATATAATGTCCCTAGGCTCTTGAATCGGGCCGATATGGCCTCAGAAGAATGGCCTTTTCCTTTTTCCGCTTAAAAGTTTTAAACATATAGGAATTTGTTATGCTTTAACATGAAGTAAGTTTGTACCCGTTGGTTTTTTGCTGGATGTAGTATTATCGATACCCTTTGATTTTTATACCTTAGCACAAGTTTGTATTAAATTGTTAGAAGGTTCGAACAGTTCGATACCTCTTAAGGTTTTTCGAGGGATGACATTATTGAATCCCTTCGGTTATTTTGCCGAGGCTAGCCTTTTTAACCAGTTTACAAGAGATTTTGAAAGCCCGTTTTTATTGTGGAATTCGAACATCTCCGAACCGCGTTAGTTAGGTCGTAGCCTTGGGATCTGCTTCTTGGGATCTGCTTCTTGGGATTATTTTCCCAATTACACTTTGAATTTGTTCAAAGTGTTTGTCCCCGAGTAAGGTGGCCTTAGCCTATAAAATCGAGGGTTGAATTCTTAAGGTCTTTTGGTCTCGAAGTTTAATAATTCGAACATGTCAATTTTTGGATGGCAGTCCCCGAGTACGAAGTTGATCGTTCGAAGTTAAGTGGAAATCAGCCTTTGAGCCAGTTTCCACAATAAATCATAAGTATGAAATTTGTAAAGTAGAAATTTTATTAAGGCACTATCTGGTAAGGAAAAACACTTCTTTCAATAGTTCATACATGCGTATATGTTTTGCCACTAGGGTTCGAGTAATCTACATGGACACGGTTCATTCGACCATTTGGTCCTTTACAAAATATTCCTATTGAGACCATGTTGATATGAAGTATTTTCCTTGAAAACATAACATCCGAGGGGTGATGCCCCCCAGTATTCGAGGTTGATTGTAAAGAAGCCTCGGATACTCTAAGTTAGCACGAACAATGGTGGCATCGTTAAAAACCTTGACGGAAAAACCCATTTGGGATAAAAATCGATCGAAGGGAAAAAGAGTGCAACGCGTGCTTTCAGGCCTAAGGACTTTATGTTTGGAGAAAATTTTGGTGCCTCCGATCGAACACCTGCGATAAGTTAGTGCAAACATTAAATGAAAAAGGAGAAGGTCACACATTAACAATAATATCGTTTGAGGAGTGATACTTTCCAATTATTTGGAAGTTGTTCGTTGTTCATCGTGCCAAGCTTGTAGGATCCCTTTCTGATGATGTCGAGGCCCTGATATGGTCCTTTCCAATTTGGGCCGAACTTTTCTTCGTTTGGGTCTCGAGTATTAAGTGTGACGTTTCTCAAGACTAAGTCCTCGATTCTAAAATGGGAAGGTTGGCCCTTCAATTATAGTACCTTTCGATGCGTTACTTTTGTGCGTCCATTCAAACGAGAGCGGCTTCCCATTTTTCGTCTAGTAGCTTGAGGCTCGTATTCATAGCCTCATGATTTGACTCTTCCGTTGCGTATCGAAACTTGGCGCTGAGTTCCTCAACTTCGAGCGGGATCAGAGCTTCGGTGCCATATACTAAGGAGCACGGTGTTTCCCCCATACTAGATTTTGACGTCATTCGATACGCCCAAAGGACTTGGGGCAAAATTTCTCTCCATTTTCCCTTAGCGTCGTTCAATATTTTCTTTAGATTCTAAATGATGGTCTTGTTTATTAACTCGGCCTGTCCGTTCCCACTAGGATGGTATGGCGTCGATAAGATCGTTTTTATTTTGTGATCTTAAAGAAACTTTGTTATACTGCTACCAATGAATTATTTTCCATTATCGCATACGATTTCGGCGGGTATCCCGAATCGACATATGATGTGATCCCAGATGAAGTCTATAACTTCTTTTTCTCTGACTTTTTCGAAAGCCTATGCTTCAACCCATTTAGAGAAATAGTCAGTCAGAAATAAAATTAATTTAGCTTTACCTAGGGCGGATGGCAGAGGTCCAACAATGTCCATTCCCCATTTCATGAACGGCCATAGGGATAAGACTGAATGAAGTTGCTCTCCGGGCTACTGGATCATCGACGCATTCCTTTGGCATTTGTCTCATTTTTGAACGAATTCTTTAGTATCCTTTTCCATATTGGCCCAATAATACCCCACTCTAATAACTTTATGAACCAGTGATTCAGCACCAGAATGGTTTCCACAAGTACCCTCATAAATTTCTCGTACGACGTAGTGGTGTCTCCTGACCCCAAACACACTTCAAACGGTCCATCGAACATCCTTCTGTATAAGGTTCCATCTTCAACTAGAGTAAATCGTGCAGCTTTCGTTCGCAGAGTTCTCGATTCCTTAAGGTCCTATAGGAGTATCCCATTTTTCAAATACTCGATATTCCAATCCTAGGTCAAGCTTGTGGAGTTTATTTCGGCATGAACTTCTTCGATCACTGATTTTGAAAGTTGTACGACAACCCCCGAGCTGATTTCATCGTCTTCGACGGATGACCCCAAATTTGCAAGGGCATCGGCCTCACTGTTTTAAATTGATGTAATGTTACTTGCAATTTATCCAAGTACCTCTGCCTTCGATCCTCTCGAACCTCGAAGGCTCTGTTGACTTGGTTTACCACCAGTAGGGAGTCACACTTGGCCTCGATGATCTCTGCTCCTAAGCTTTTAGCCAGTTCAAGACCGGCAATCATGGCCTCGTACTCGGCCTCATTTTTAGTCAACATAGAAGTTTTGATAGATCGCCTAATTGTATTGCCTGTGGGCGACTTCAAAATGATGCCTATCCCGGATCCCTTCACATTCAAAGTGTCGTCCGTGAAAAGGGTCCACACCCCCGATGATGTATCAGGTTTTAACAAAAGTTCCTTTTCGACCTTAGGTATGAGTACCGGCATGAAGTCAGCCATGAAGTCTAAGATTTGAGACTTGATGGCAGTTCGGGATTGATACTCGATATCATACCCACTGAGTTCGACGACCCATTTGGCCAATAGGCTCGATAGTTTGAGCTTTGCAAAAAATTACGAAGAGGATAAGTGGTTACCACACATATTGGGTGACACTGAAAAATTGGTTTTAGCTTCCTATAGGCGCTTATTAGAGCAAGCACCAACTTTTCTAAGTGTAGGTACCTGGTTTCGGCCTCGCTTACAGTTTGACTAACATAATAAATGGGAAATTGCGTACCTTTCTCTTCTCGATCTAGGAAACCACTTATTGCGACTTCTGAGACTGCTAATTATAAGTAGAGTTGTTCGTCTATTTTTGGAGTATGAAGCAATGTCTATTTGGTGGCATCGGAATCTTCGGGAATAATGAAGGATCGAGGGATCCAGTAGTAATCGTCCTCTTCTTCCATTCCCTACTTTTCCGACTGAGTCGAGGCTGGTGGTTGTGGTTTCTACTTGGCCTCCTGCTTTCCTTTAACCTTCGATCCCTTTCTTGTCGAAAGAACCGATATCGGTATTACCTCATCGATCGTGAACACACACTAATTAGCTGTTTTGATCCCCCTATAGAAGGTTTGGTTGATCATGGCCTCGGTCATATCAATTTTTGGGAACTCTTTGACCATTGTGTGATACCTTTCCCAAATCTCATGCAATGGCTCGTTTGGCTCTTGTTTGAAAACCAAAATTTGATCTCTTAGCGTCGCCATATGCCCCGGAGAAAAGAACTTTTCAATGAACTTCACGTCCAACTCATCCCAAGTGTGGATGGAATGGTTGGGCAACCTTTCTAGCCAGTCCACAACTTTTCCCCGTAGAGAAAAGGGAAATAGCCTTAACCTCAATGCGTCCTCGGAGACATTCGTCTGCTTGCTCACCCAACACGTATCAACAAAACCTTTGAGATGCTTATAGGAATTTTATTCTGGAGCTCCGGTGAAGAAACCCCACTGCTCTAGCAGAGTAAGCATGACATTGGTTATTTGAAAGTTGCCCGCCCTAATCCAGGGCGGAACTATTGCACTTGTATGGCCTTCGTTGGGTAACACCTGGTGTGCTACCCTTGGTGGAGGTGGGGGAGGGTTTGACACATTATCATAAGGCAGTTGGCCTCTCCTTTGTACTTGAGGCTCAAGATGAACCTCGTCCACATTCCCATCATCTACCTCCTCCCCCAATGATATATTTTTGAGGGGCTCATTTTTAAGGGCCATTTTGTACCTAAAAGCAATTGACAAAGAAAATTAGTAAAACGTATAGAAGTATCTTTAGATTCTAATTTAGTCCTAGAAGTATGGCTTGATATTTTTAAGCAGCTACACTTGATATGTTTCTTTCTTGAGAGCGTCAATGTCCTTTGATTTACCTTTAGCGCCTCGACTTGATGTTGTTTCCTTTTTTATGGATTTGACTTCCTTTGATTTAGCATCGTTCATGTTGCCTTTGATATCGTTTTCTTTTAGATGTCTTAACCAGAAGGACTTCCTTTGAAGTAGTGCTACTTCCTAATTTCCTGGAACCAAATGAATACAATTAGATTTGCACTATTGTAATCATTGAAACTTAGGTGTAACACTTTCCATCACTTGTTACTTCTTCAAGATATTCCTAATATAATACTCTTGTCCTTGTTAATAAGGACAATTCAGTAATAATATTAGATAAAATCAATAGGCAAAATATGTATTTTATAGCATCATGTGACAACATTTAGCTTAAGGGAGTGTAGGTCTAATTAACAACTTCAAGTAAATAAAAGTTCTATTAACTCTAATAGATTCATGGAACTTATATTGTGGTTTTAAGGATGTGTGACTTCACTCAACACTGATGTATAAATATGAAAGTAAATGACAGAATTGAATTATAAATAAATCAAACTGGCATTCGAAATAAATCTCCAGGTCTCGAGTCAAGACACCCTCGAACTGATAAGTGCAAGAAATAGTAAAATGGAACAAACTGATGAACAATAATGTAAATGAGAAAGAAAGAGTTGATTTGCTATAATTTCTGTGAATGATAATCCTTTACAAATGATTAGAACTCATCATTATATAGCAAAGGAATTCTACTTATGCCATAACTCTGATTATAGTAGGAAATCACCTAATTAGCTAATTAACAGCTTCTAATTTGGTCCGTTTTGAGATTTGCACCATGATCCTCAACCAATCACGGATATCTCGCTCTTCCGTTACTAAGCCATATCCGACATTACTCGGAGTTTGTCTCCCTTGACTTCGATTAATACCAACCTCGATCCCGAACTCAATACCTCAGCTCTATGATTTGGCTGAAGCTGACCTTCGATACGACGTACCAGTCTCGATCAAATAGTAAAATCGGGTAGCCCAGGTCTCAATCGTATATAGATATTCTTCTCGTAACTAAGTGTTTACACTTACCCTTTCACGTTGGGCCCTCACGATCCCGTCATCATTGACTTTTGTCGTCAATACCACGTGACTTTAGGCCAAATACACACTTCCTTTTGGCGCATAGTTATCATGCTCCTATTCTTCACGAGCAAAGACGAAGGGGTCTTATTCACCCTCGATCACCTCATCAAGTTATACAGCCCTCGTATCTTTCGAGGGTTGATCAAGCCGCAATATCGGGAAACCAGGGTATTATTCTAGAGCACCGACAAGGACGAAGATTGAGGCTGGATGGGTAGATTTGTGCGTGTGAGGACCTCTGATCTCATCCAGGCGGAGAAGAAGCCATTTCCTGAGAAATGGAACCCGAAGCGTAAGTATTACTTTACTTGTTAATTTCCATGCTTTATTTCGTCCCTCGGCTTTATTAATGTCTTCTTTCATCATGCAGTGGTTGTTTGGATGCCTCGAGAGATCCCAAGCCTCGAGATCTAGGTTCGAAAGCTGGCCTCGACTTCTACCTATGTTGAGCGTTATTGGCGCGATTTGGCAAAAGGCCAATGGGAGGAAAATAACCATGTTAAGATTCCTCTTTTACATATCCGACGAATTGGTAATATCCCCTTATACTTACTTAATTTCTTCTTGTGCAGGCCTGAGCAAAGATGTGGCTATGAGGCCTCCGTCTAGTGAGGAGAAGGCTTTGTCTCCGACTCCTAAACGGTGAAGGAAAATAAGAGGAAAAGGGCCTCGACCTCTAAGGACCCTACGCCCAAGAAGAAAAAGAGCTCAATTAGAAAATCGAGGATAGGCGTTGCTGCTCTCCCTGCCCATGTAGTTTAGGAATTAAGGGATGAAGAAGAAGAAAATGAAGATGATGACTCGATGCTCGTGACCCGAGTGAGAAAACCATCGATACCTCCAAGGACACTGAATCAGTGGCGACTGGTGAGGCCCCGCCTCGTGTTGAGGAGTCCTTGGAGAAGGATTCGGGAAAAGTCCCTCAATCGTCCAAGATCGAAGATGCTTCTCGTCCAATGGCGAGTATATCCGAGGGGGCTAGTTCCGAGACTCCTCTAGTTGAAAAGAGCGCCCCGAGTGACTCACTTGGGGAAATGACAGCAGGTCACTTACCATCCCTTCCTACCTATTCTAAAGAGGCTATACGGGATGCTCAGACTTTGGAGACTCCCGAAGTAGGTGGAGTCCCCGGTGAGGAGGATCGTTTTCGGGACTACTTTACCAGGGTCGAGAATTCCTCCGATCTCAATGACGCATCCAACCTATTTGAATAGGCCCAACCTCTTCTGAACCGAGTAAGTCTAAGTTCTTTTGTTGATGTAGCATTCCTTTGTTTTATGTCTAACTCATCTCTCTTTCGATACAGGCTTTCTCTAAGTCCCGAACTGAATTGACCTAGTGTGAGGCCGATCTCCAAAGGCTTTTTGAAGAGAGGAATGCCCTCAAGCTTCACTGCTGGCAAAAAGACGAGGAGATTAAGGACCTCCGAGTAGCTGACCGAGCTGTCCGAGCAGGTAATGACACTTTTGAAAAATCACGGACTTGATTCGGGAACGGAGGCTAACATTTCAGTATCACAGCTGCAGCAAAAGATTGAGAGGATTGAGTTGTTCCGAGTGAAGGTCGACCAAGAGAAGGCAGACTCCTACAAGTGGAAGGAAGGCATGGATCTCCTCTCCAGTGAGAAAGAGACTGCCCTAGCTCAGTTGTCGTCAATTGAATCCCAACTTCGAAGTGCGAAGGAAAAGTGCTTGGCTCAGGCTAAGAAGATTGAAGAGCTTGAAGCTCGGCTGGTTTTCGAACTTGCAAAGGTTCAAGTTGAGGCCGAAAAAGCAAAGGACAAGGCAGATAAGATGGTGGCCATCTACCGGGCCGATGCTGAGGTTGCTCAAGACCAAGTGAGGGAGGCTGCCGATAATGCTCAGACTCGAGCATATTGGATTGCGGAACTTGCTAAATGCCAATCTCAGAGGGAGACAGTATAGGAAATCCATGCTCGAGGCTTCGATCTTTCCGAAGAGATAGAGAAGGAAAAAGAGGATGAAACTGGAGCTAAAGCATTGGCTTCTTCCAACGACGACGTTGGCGATGATGATAATGATGATGGCAGCAAGAGCGGGTCCGATAATGATAAGGGGCCTGAGGAAGCAGTTTCCCTCGACGAAGGAGCTGCCCCCTAGAATTGCTAGGGTTTTTGTATTTTCTTTTTTTTTTTTGGTCTAGGACCCTGGTTGGTCCTTTGTAAATACCTTCGTTCATATATAAAATATCTTCTTTTTGAATGTTGTATCAATTTTTTGACATGTTAAAATTTTGATTTGCTTTGTGCCTGTAAAAAAATTTGATATACTTCATGCCTTGTGAAAAATATGTTTGTAACTACGAATCTTAGGAAACTTGGCTGAAGCCAAACTAACATTGCCTTTTTAGTCGAGTGAGCTCTTGCTCGAACTCGAAGTAGTAAAAAACTTAGGTTTTAGTTGAGTGAGGATGAACTCTCAGACTCAAAAAATATAATGTCCCTAGGCTCTTGAATCGGGCCGATATGGCCTCAGAAGAATGGCCTTTTCCCTTTTCCGCTTAAGGTCTTTTGGTCTCGAAGTTTAATAATTCGAACATGTCAATTTTTGGATGGCAGTCCCCGAGTATGAAGTTGATCGTTCGAAGTTAAGTGGAAATCAGCCTTTGAGCCAGTTTCCACAATAAATCATAAGTATGAAATTTGTAAAGTAGAAATTTTATTAAGGCACTATCTGGTAAGGAAAAACACTTCTTTCAATAGTTCATACATGCGTACATGTTTTGCCACTAGGGTTCGAGTAATCTACATGGACACGGTTCATTCGACCATTTGGTCCTTTACAAAATATTCCTATTGAGACCATGTTGATATGAAGTATTTTCCTTGAAAACATAACATCCGAGGGGTGATGCCCCCCAGTATTCGAGGTTGATTGTAAAGAAGCCTCGGATACTCTAAGTTAGCACGAACAATGGTGGCATCGTTAATTATAAGTAGAGTTGTTCGTCTATTTTTGGAGTATGAAGCAATGTCTATTTGGTAGCGTCGGAATCTTCAGGAATAATGAAGGATCGAGGGATCCAGTAGTAATCGTCCTCTTCTTCCATTCCCTGCTTTTCCGACTGAGTCGAGGCTGGTGGTTGTGGTTCCTACTTGGCCTCCTGCTTTCCTTTAACCTTCGATCCCTTTCTTGTCGAAAGAACCGATATCGGTATTACCTCATCGATCGTGAACACACACTAATTAGCTGTTTTGATCCCCCTATAGAAGGTTTGGTTGATCATGGCCTCGGTCATATCAATTTTTGGGAACTCTTTGACCATTGTGTGATACCTTTCCCAAATCTCATGCAATGGCTCGTTTGGCTCTTGTTTGAAAACCAAAATTTCATCTCTTAGCGTCACCATATGCCCCGGAGAAAAGAACTTTTCAATGAACTTCACGTCCAACTCATCCCAAGTGTGGATGGAATGGTTGGGTAATCTCTCTAGCCAGTCCACAACTTTTCCCCGTAGAGAAAAGGGAAATAGCCTTAACCTCAATGCGTCCTCGGAGACATTCGTCTGCTTGCTCACCCAACACGTATCAACAAAACCTTTGAGATGCTTATAGGAATTTTATTCTGGAGCTCTGGTGAAGAAACCCCACTGCTCTAGCAAAGTAAGCATGACATTGGTTATTTGAAAGTTGCCCGCCCTAATCCAGGGCGGAACTATTGCACTTGTATGGCCTTCGTTAGGTAACACCTGGTGTGTTACCCTTGGTGGAGGTGGGGGAGGGTTTGACACATTATCATAAGGCAGTTGGCCTCTCCTTTGTACTTGAGGCTCAAGATGAACCTCGTCCACATTCCCATCATCTACCTCTTCCCCCAATGATATATTTTTGAGGGGCTCATTTTTAAGGGCCATTTTGTACCTAAAAGCAATTGACAAAGAAAATTAGTAAAACGGAAAGCCCCGTGATGACCTTTAGATCAATGATTCATTTCCAGACGAACAACTCCTTTCCATGTCTATGATCGGGATGCCTTGGTTTGCTGATGTGGCCAACTATCTTGTGAGCAGCATTGTCCCGAATGAGTTCTCTTCAAACCAAAGGAAGAAGCTCAAACGGGACTGCCAGGACTACTATCGGGATGAGCTATATCTTTTCAAAATTTGCACTGATGGTGTTATCCGGAGATGTGTACCAGAAGAAGTACAATTGGGTATTCTTGATGTTTTCCATTCTTCGCCATATGGTGGTCACCGTGGTGGAGCAAGAACTGCTACAAAGGTCCTAAGTTGTGGATTCTATTGGCCCACCCTTTACAAGGATGCTAGCGGACTCGTCAAGCATTGTGATGATTGACAAAGGGCTGGTGGGATCTCCAAGAAAAATGATATGCTTCTCACCACCATTCTAAAGATTGACATTTCGATGTGTGGGGCATCGATTTAATGGGTCCATTTGTGAGCTCATGTGGGAACACCTATATTTTGGTTGTTGTGGATTACATGTCCAAATGGGTTGAAGTTGTGGCTTTTCCCATCAATGAAGCACAGAGTGTGGTAGATTTCTTGAAGAAGAAAATATTCACAAGGTTTGGTACCCAAAGGGCCATCATTAGTGATGGGGGACCACATGTTTGCAAGAAAGATTTCGACTCCCTACTCTCCAAGTATGGTGTCACTCACAAAGTATCGACCCTCTATCACCCCCAAGCAAGTGGAAAGGTTGAAGTCTCCAACCGGGAGATCAAGAGTATTTTGTCAAAGACTATCAATGCAAATCGGACTGATTGGTCGAATAAACTTGACGATGCTCTTTGGGCCTATAGATCAGCTTACAATACTCCAATTGGTATGTCTCCGTATCGTTTGGTGTTCGGGAAAGCTTGTCACCTTCTGGTGGAACTAGAGCATAAGACCATGTGGTCGTTGAAGAAACTGAACTTTGAGTGGGATGTAGCTGCAAATCTTCTAGTGGAGAAATTGAATGAACTTGATGATTTTTGGTTCCATGATTACTCAAGTTCGTCCTTGTATAAGGACAAGATGAAGTACCTCCATGATAAGTATATCCGGAACAAAGAATTCAACGAAGTTGACCTTGTCCTTTTATTCAACTCTCGATTACGGATATTTCCTTGAAAGTTGAATCGAAGTGGAGTGGTCCCTTTGAAGTTGTACATGTGACTCCTTTTGGTTCTCTAGATCTGAAAAATAAGAATAGTGAGGTGTTTAGAGTCAATGGGCACCGGCTGAAGCACTATCTTGGTAAGGTTGATGACGGCCACGTTGTGGCATTGCTCCATTTCAAGTGAATGATGGTAACATACGTCGTGCCGCGACATTAAATCATGCGCTTCTTGGGAGGCAACCCATGTGTTTTACTTTCTCTTGATTTTTTTTAATTAGGCATTGTTTTGGGCTAACTGGTTGTGAAGTGTATGTAGGAATGTGGGTGTGCAATGTAGAAAAGTCCCAAGGAAAAAATTGGCTAAGTGTTGAAACTGTGCAGACAGCACCAAAATTATACGGGCAGCACCAAAATTATGGGGACCGCACAAGCACTTCTGGAAGATGGAAAATGCAAAATCTCTGAAGTTTGGCCTAACAAAAATCCTTAAGGATACGCGGCCGCACACAAAATTTTACGGACCGCACCACAAATTGAAGAAACAAGTAAGGAGTGCGGACCGCACAAAAATTGTGCGGCCGCACTCAGGTAAGTCAGTGGGCTAGCCGTCCAAGTATAAATAGGAATTTTCTAATATTTTCACACTCTACAAACTTTGACCTTTTTAGACCAAGCTAGCACAGTGCACACTCTCCTTGCTCTTATTCTTCTCTCATTTCATCAAGTGTGAACCTTATCTGCATATTCATTACTGGTATGTTAATTTCAATGCTTTAGATTCTCCTTTTTCTTTTTCTTTATTTTGGTTTTCTTCAATCTAGGGTTAGGTTCATGCCTAAATTGTCAATAGATAGTCAAATCTTGCTTAGCATCCTGCGGGTATTGTTATAAATGCTTAATGGGGACTGGGTAAGTAGCTAATCATGATTAATTGCCACAAACCATGCTTAATTAGTGAAATCCTTGTTTAAATCATATGTCAGTGCCAGAGTTATTTGAAATATGCGGACGCACACATTTTTTTGCGGTCCGCACTAGAGTATATGGTCGCACACATTTTATTGCGGTCTGCAGCACCCTAAGTTTTAGGCACTTGTGAATAATGACTTTGTGCAGTCGCACTCAATTTTATCCGGTCCGCAGTGGATTTGTGTGGTCGCACTCATTTTTGTGCAGTCCGCACAGTTTACTTCAGAGAGCCAGTAATGCAATGTGCGGCCTTACTCAAAATTATACGGTCTGCATTGGGTTTTATGCTGCCGCACTCAATTTTGTGCGAACCGCACTCAGGTAACTTCAGAGACCCTAGTATTCTGAACCTAGGGTTTTGCGGCCGCACTCAGTTTTGTGCGATCCGCACTGGGCATTATGCGGCCGCACTCATTTTTGTGCGGTCCGTACGGGGCATTATGCGGCCGCACTAACTTTTGTACGGTCCGCACTGCCCTCTTCTGAGAACTGTGTATTGCACTTTCAATACTGATTTTATATGAATTATGATCTCCAATTCTAGTTGATTTCCACTACTTTTATGTTACAGACAATGGTTCGTTCACGTGGTAGAGGAGATACATCCAAAGGATGGGTAGAACCCTCTCGAGGCCGGGGTAGAGGCAAATCCAACCAACCACTGTCAGTTCAAAAGATCCTAAGCAAAAAAGCCACAATCAGTAGACCACCTCCCGAACCTTCAGACACCAATGAGTACCTCCCATCCGGGGACGCTTCGGAGGGTAACTATGTACAAGCACAATCGAAAGCTCAATCACAACAATTCCCATGGAGACTCCACCTGGTCAATGAATCCACTTCCTCCTCTAGTTCTTCTTAAGGTTCAAAGAGGGGTAGTCAAGCATTTGAGCCCTCTCCCCCACCTGCTCAAGCTAAAACGATTAATGTAGATGATGATGATGAGGTCCCAGATGATGGGAGAGGGGGTGATACTACTGTTAGGGGTTTGGAAAGATCAAGGATGCCGGAGGTATGGGACGACAGATTCATCAGTAAAAAAACCTATGCCAAATTCAGAGAATGGTGGTCACAAAAGCGGTCACTCTTGAGCGACAATTCTTGACAAAAGATTTGAGCAAGCACAACCCTTATGTCCTCAAACAATTTGAAGAGAAAAAAGGATGGAAATGGTTCACCTCCCTCATGCAAGATGCAAATGGGTACCTGGTAAAAGAGTTCTATGCCAATGTTGCTCACATAAAAAAGGGAACAAAGGTGACAAAAGTTTGAAATTTAAAAATCTGCTTTGATGCCCAAGCATTAAACCAATATGTGGGCTTTGAGGAGGTAGAAGCAGTGCAATATTTGGAGAAGCTAGCTATGGGTGATGCAGTTCGCCCGTGGCTAGCTGAGATGCTAGCAATTTTAGGGACAACATCTCCATGGCTCAATGTAGGGTTTCAAATAGTCCAAGCCACCCTAAACTTTGAAGCCAAAGGGTGGTAAACATTCATGTGCAGCCGGCTTGATCCTTGCCTCAATGAAAACATCCTCCCAATTCCCCGTGCAGTTTTAGTGGCTTCCATCATGGCCAGGTATCCTATAAATGTCAGAGCTCTAATTTCTTACAACATTTCCAAAGCGGTCCAGAAGAGAAAAGATGTCATATCCCTACCCCAATTTCCTCATAGAGTACTTCCAAGATCAAGGGGTAGAGTCTAGGCATTATGATGTAGAGGTGAAGGCAAAGAAGCCTTTTTCATGGTACCACCTACAGGGAGCTGAAAACCCTAAGTTCAAGGGTAAAGTTACTACCTCTACTGGCCAGTCTGAAGAGCCAGCGGTAGTGGCTACTGATTTATTTGTTGAGCCTTCCACAGCATCCGGTACTTCCACGAAACAGCAGCCATGCCACCTTCATCTTCTGGGCCTCCTGCTTCAGCCAGACTATCAGTGCCGACCTCATATACTTACCCTCAGACTGCACTGCGAGTGTCCTAAACACTGGCGAGTCTCAACAACTAGATGCATGTAGCTACTTCAAAGCTGACTGTCATATCAAGTGTTGTTGTAGCACAATCATCAGCCCCAGCAGAGCCTCAGGTACCTCCGTCAATGGAGAAAACATTGAAGAAAATTCTGAAAAAACAGACGGCCATCATAGAGACTCTAGCTACACATGGAAAGGTCATCAAGGATTTGGGCAAACAGGTCAAGAAGATGAGAAAGACTCAGGCATCAAAGGAGCCGGTAGCGAAGCTGAGCAAAGAAGTTGAAAAGATTTTATCTGTCGGGGATCTTCCACTGGACTTGCTTATGGAACATACAGTCCTAGTAGCAGCAGTTGGCCAGTCTGAGGAGTCGGATGCAACTACACACACTACTGAGGAGTTGATACAGATGCTCAGCAACCCAGTTGTCCCTCAACAGGAGATGATGAGATACAGCTAGAGGAGACAGAGGATGTTGAGGGCCCCATGTAGGATGAGGACACCATACATGCTGAGGACCCCATGCAGACTGAGACCACTTAGGGAGTTTTCTTCACTCTCTACCCTTTCCCTGTTCTTATTTTTTATTAGCATTGAGGACAATGCTTATTTTCATTTGGGGCGTGGTTCATTTTGATTGACATTGACATTTGGTATGTAATAACTATTACACTATTTTTTTTTCTTTATCTTTATTTTTTCAATATATTTTCCCCATTTGATGTATATATTCATTTCCGTTATGTATATATTCTCTTTACTTCATTTTGTATATTCAGTTACCTTCCGTAGTGTACTTCATATCTTTTTTAGTTTGTTTTTCCTTAGTAGCATAACTTCTTATTTACTTTAGTACCTTATTTTTTATTTGTTAGCTTTTTTTGTGTGAACGATAAGCCTTTGGTTTTCTTAATGTCACGGTTCTTTCCAAAGGTGGATGTTGTGTGAACTGGGTGACTCTTTCCAACGATGGATAGCGTGACAAACTTCTTAAGGGATTGAGTCAGTTTTCTTTTATGTTTTGGTAAATATAGTAGTAATGAATAAATGTTTCTCAAGTAGGCTGCACTTGGTACTAACACATTTACCTCCGAGCTTATGGTTAGAAACAAAGTTGTGGCATAAAATAGCTCTACTTTGACCTTTAGACTCTTGAGTTGACTTAAACAATCATGAAGTGGTTCCTTCGATCCATTTGTGATTTTCAATCTTAGCTGGGGTTGTTGTGGGCCCTTGACTCTGTTCTCTTTAACAATCCAGTAGCTTGAGAGGTGAGGTATTGAATTGCAAGTCCAAGTTCCCGTGCCAATAAGTCTAGAACTTGCCCCGAGTGTTTGTCTAGGAAATATTCTAAGTGTAGCTCGACTTGAGAAATGATTGTAGGCTCTCCTTGATCCAATATGAAACTTGAAAACTTCCACAGCCTACCAATGTTATATCCCTAGTCAACCCCTTTGAGCCGAAGCCCTTTTTCTTTCAATAACCATGTTACAAACCTTTATCCATTTTGTAATGACCCTCTCTTGGCACCCGATCTTTCCTTAGCATTTTTGAAAAAAAATTGGCAAAAACATAAGTTTGGGAGAGAGACAAGGAATTTGAAAGTGATAAAAGGTAAAAATAAGAAAAAGAAATGAAGAAAAGGGAAGTCAAAGAAAAGAAAGAAAGGCCACAAAGAAAAATGTCAAAAAGAAAGTGAATAAGATAGAAAGTTGAAGAGATTCAAAGAAAACAATGATGAAAGGCATGGAGTAAATAGAAATGGAGAAAAATGATTGTCATTATCAAGAAAGAGTGACATTACGTCTCTCTAGTTCCCCCAAGGAAGAAGAAAATGACTCAAAAAGTCAAAAAAGTATGAGTCGAAAAGAGAAAATGGAGTGATTAAGGAAAGATGAAACCATCATATTCCAACGAGCCTTCATTACATCCCGCAAAAGCCCTATATGATATCAAGTTGAGTGATCTTACATTAGTGGTGATTTACACGATGGGAAAGCTTATGGTACTTAGATCCGGACTTGTGACATTCTTTTGAGAGAGATGAGCGAACATCTTCACAATCTTTTTTTCGAGTGTTACATTCTAAAGTGAGATTTGCTCATGGAGTATAGAGTAGGAAGAGTTTGGGATACACAATGACCTACGTGATATAGCGAGCTTCCTTGATGAATAAAGTCAACTCTTGATGCTCTAGTGTCACATTAGAACTATGGTACTCAAAAGTCAAAACCTTGTATTGTTGATAATTCATATGTGTTAAGGGTAATTGTTAGTCCCAATTGATGCATGATCGACTCACCTTAGGCCGGCTAAAATATCTTTTTTCTAGTGAATGTGGGAATTACAAAATTTGCTTGAGGGCAAACAAAAGCTTAAGTTTGGGAGAGTTGATAAGTAAGGACTTTGACCTCTTATTTGCACTCTTTTACTTGTGTTTTAGGTCAAAAAATGCTTAAAGGTATTCCCGAAAACTAATGAAATGTGCTTGCTTACGAGAATGTTGCAATATGAGCCAAAGGAATTAAAATCAACTCATAAAGGAGTCAAAAGTTGAGCAAGAACCAAAGCAGGGCAAAGAGGCCTACTATGCGGACCACATGATTTTGTATGCGGCCGCAAAACAAAGTTCAGAGACTTGGATTTATGAAAATTAAGAAGTGTGAACCGCACAAATATTATGCGGACGCATTCAATATTATGCAGTCAGCAAGAAATGAGAATCAGAGAGTTGGCATTTGGGCAGAATGAAGGAGTGCGGACCGCACCAAAATTTCACGGCCGCAAGACACAGTTGTGCGGTCAGTAGGAATGAAGATTCAGAGAGTTGGTTCAATGCCAAGGTGAAGGAAGTGTGAACCGCATCACTGTTATGCGGCCGCATAATCAAGAGCGCGGTCGCACTCAGATTTGTGCGATCCGCAAAAGTCCAGCCAAAGCCAGAAATCAAAGTCAAGAACGCAGACCGTACCATAATTATGCGGCCGCAGAAGCAAGTGTGTGACCTCACTCATCATTATGCAGCCGCACAACCTCCGCAGGTTCATTTTTGTCCGATATTTTCAGCTTAGTATAAATAGAACATTTTGTCATTTTTTAGGTTAAGTTATGTTTTATGAGAGCACCTGTGACGATTTTCTTTACTGCTTTTGGCTATTTTGTACTAGATTTATCTCTAAACTCTAGATTTTCATCCATAATCTAATATCATGGATTCTATCTTCAATCATTCATTCATTTCTTTTATTCATGAGTAGCTAAATCCATAGCTAGGGTTGTGACCCAACCCTAGTGTGGTTATTTTATGGGTGTTTGATTTATGTATTTTTAGTGATTGGGTTAGTGATATTTAGCCTAGTTCTTGCTAGAACTCAAGAATTAGTGGTTGAAAATATTGATTCATTCCTAAATAACTTAGTCTCTACTTGAGAAAGAGGGACTGAGTATAGGAAAACTAGGCTAACAAGGAATTGGAGTGAACTCAAGAAATTGATAGCCCCGATTAAAGGGTTAAACCTAAAGATAGTAATACCTGACTTGAACTAATATCACTTGCTTTATATGAATACTCATTTGGACTTGAGAAAGCCATATTGAGAAAAATCACTCAAACTACCGAGAGGTATAGAGTGAGTACCCGGGTGTGATAGTTATATTACGACCCCAACTAATCAAGCTTGCCCTAGAATTTACAACCCGTTATATAACCACCTAGGTAGAAGTCACGATCCTAGTCCCTTTGAACATTTGAAAAAACCCAATTCAAAAATGTTGTCCTTAGTTTTATTAATTGCAAGCATTAGAGTAAAAATAAAAGTAGAATATCAACCAAGTTTGTGGAAGTATAATTAGAGCCAAAACTTGAAACTTACTTAGATATAAACCTATTTCCAATTAGTAACTCCCTGTGGATTCGATCCCGACCTTAGTTGGGTTATTATTGCATCGACCGCCTCGCTACTCAATAGTAGTGTGGGTTTGGACCCGATCCATCTTCGACTGTTACCGATTATGTACATCAGCGCAAGTTACCGCCGGATACTCAATTAGATTCTACTTCAGTTGACGTGATGTTATCGAACTCCATTCGTTCAACCCCTAAGTAAAGGCTTGAACAGCCCAATCTTCTGTGACCAGTGGTAATTCCATGCGTTTCATTTGGAATCGAGACATGAACTCCCTCAACATTTTGTTATCCTTTTGTCTTACTTTGAAAAGGTCTGATTTCCTTGTCGCAACCTTTATTGACACAGCATGTGCCTTTACAAAAGAGTCGGCAAGAATGGAGAATGAGTCGATGGAATTTGGCGGTAGATTGTGGTACCAGATCATTGCTCCCTTTGATAGAGTTTCCCTAAATTTCTTTAGTATAACGGACTCGATCTCATCATCTTCCAAATTATTTCCTTTAATGGAGCAAGTATAGGAGGTGACATGCTCGTTGGGATCGGTGGTCCTATTGTACTTAGGATTTCCGGCATACGGAATTTTTTCGGAAAAGGTTTCGGAGCCACACTTGGGGGGAACGCTGCACAAACTTCTTTGAGTCCATTCCTTTTAAAATTGGAGGTGCCCCGATATTTGGTAAACTTGGGAGTTCTAAGTTTCTACCTTCTTATCATTTGCCTAAATTTTCTTTTCTCCTGATTCAATTCATTTGGTGAGCTCCTTGAGCATTCTCATAATGGCGGGGCCCGTCCCCGATTCATTGGCGTTTGACCTTTCTGGCACTAGTTCGGTTCGATGGGCGACTTCTGATTTGACCCCACTCGGCGTTCGATGCTGGTTTTGTAACTGTGCAATAACGGCTTGTTGAGCCGGTAACATCTCGAATATTACTTGGAGGCTGATCTTCCATATCCTCCGCCATGTGTACTTCGACCACCAGATCGGCCTTCTCTGCGTACATTCCTTCGGGATCTGCGCCAAATTTGCATTCAAGGCGATATGTGAACTGACGTTGACTGGACTGGCAATTGATACTCCCTCGAGATCATCCTGAAGCACCTCGAGCCCTGGAGAAGCTACATTGTTGTTTTCCCCGTGAAATCCGAGGCCAATGTCACCATGTGTGGATATTGTTTGTGAATTTGACATGTTTTATCCTGAAAACCAAAATTCTTACAAGAACAAGTGTAAAATAGTGTGTGTTATCGGAATCAGTATTGAACGATCACTATTATCTTTAGCCACATGGTGCGCGCCAAACTGTTTACCCTAAAATTTTGATAACAATTAAACTTGTATTGTGGTTTTAAGGATGTGTCATTTCACTTAACACTGATTGATAAATATGAAAGTAAATGACAGAATTGAATTATAAATAAATCAAACTGGCGTTCGAAATAAAGCTCCAGCCCTCGAGTCAAGACACTCTCGAACTGATAAGTGTAAGAAACAGTAAAAATGGAACAAACTGATGAACAATAATGTAAATGAGAAAGAAAGAGTCGGTTTGCTATAATTTATGTGAATAATCATCATTTACAAATGATTAGAACTCCTCTTTATATAGCATAGGAGTTCTACTTATGGCATAACTCTTATTACAGTAGGAAATCACCTAATTAGCTAATTAAACGCTTCTAATTTGATCCGTTCTGAGATTTGTGCCATGATCCTCGACCAATCACGGATATCTTGCTCTTCCGTTACTAAGCCATCTCCGACATTACGCGGAATCTGTCTATCTTGACTTCGACTAAAACCAACATCGATCTCAAAAGAGGCTTTGATCTCGAACTCAATACCTCAACTCCATGATTTGGCTGAAGCTGACATTCGATGCGACGTGCCAGTCTCAATCAAATAGTAAAATCGGGTAGCCCCGATCTCAATCATATATCTGTAGAAAAGAGAGACAAAGGTCAAGGTAATTACATTAGTTACGGATTGCATTATTTGCTTACGTTAGAAAGGTTCTTTACAACTTACAAGTATGGACAAGTATTTTAGGGTGTGGGAATAGTTATCCCATAGCTTTATATTCGCTACTAGAAAATTATGCTTTATCGATCAAACTACTATGTTGTTGCTATTTATTGTGCCTTTGTTCACAATGTGCAAAGTCCCCTCCCACCTCACCCTATCTCTCTCTATATATATACACACGAACTCACACTCACATATGTAGAGACATTTCTTCACTCAGCATATTGAAGCTGATATAAAATTGTATACTAACTAGGTACGGTGTAAGTGGCTATCCCAATTTGAAAATTCTTCTCAAATGACAACAAAGCTGGAAGAGAATAATGATGATGTGAGGCATAGATGACTATGAAACCCTAGGAGAATCTCACATTGACAAAACACAGGAAAAATGTTGGGTGTATAAGTAGATATGCCTTAAACTCTAGTGATGTGTTTTAAAGTCGGTGCTTAAGTCCGAAGCGACAATATCACTAGTGGGCTGGGCTACAACAACTTTGTCAGCTTCATTAACGAGAATTGTGGCACAATCAAGGAGAAAAAGCTACATTTAGCCGAATGGAAGCTGAAGGGTTCGGCTGCAAGTTACTTTGATGGTGGTTATATTGGTCTTATTCCTTTCATAGGTGCAGTGTAGTCCCGGTGTTTATAGCACTTAAATAGAATCATGAAAATATGTTGTTCTACATCTGGGATTTAGTTCCTTTCTGTGAACATGCTTAATTATTTTGTTCTGTGTATTTACATTATCATTTCTTAACCATCTTCCAGACATAAAGGAAAGCAGCCAAGATTTCCATCAAGAAAAGAGCTGATTATGCCAAGAATGAACTTAGTTGGTTGTAAATGGGTTTATCGTATTAGATATAATTTGGATAGGTCAGTTGAGTGGTACAAGGCACGACTTATAGCACATGGATTTCATTAGCAACCTGATATTGATTATCATGAAACTTTTAGTCCCGTTGTCCGTGCTACCACTATTTGTATTGTCCTTTCTCTTGTTTCTTTTTCTTGGCATATTCGTCAACTTGATACTAAAAATGCTATTCTACATTGCATTCGTAATGAGGAAGTCTTTATGAAACAACCTCTAGATTTTACTCATCCTAACTATCCTCATCATATTTGCAATAGCGCTGTATGGTTTGAAGCAGGCACCACGTGCTTGGTTTCACCACCTTAGTTCATTTCTCCTGACTCATAATTTTATTTCCCGCAAATAAGATATTCTCACTACTAAAAATCCGGCAAAAAGCGACCAAAAATTTGCGACCAAAATTGGTATATCAAAAAAAGCGACCAAAGTTGGTCGCTAAATAGGATAAAATTATTAAAAAATAATTGTAAATAAATTAGTGACCAAGGTTGGTTGCTTTTTGGTCGATAATGTGGTCAAAATGTTTACAGGACTGGTCAGACTTGCTTGGTCAAAGAAATATTAAAATTAGCGACCAAAGTTGGTCGCTTATGAAAGGGGAAGCAAATAGAGACCAACTTTGGTCGCTAATCTGAGACCCAGATATAATATTTTAATAATTATATTCTTATTTAAAAAAAAATTATAAAATATAAATAAATATAATTTAAATTAGCGACCAGAGTTGGTCGCTTAAGAAAGGGGAAGCAAATAGAGGACAATTTGGTCGCTAATCTGGGACCCAGTTCTAACGTTTAATAATTATGTTATTATTTTAAATATTTTATAAAATATAAAATAAATCTGATTTATAGTTAGCGGCCAACTTTGGTCACTAATTTTGATTTCTAGATAATTAGCGACTAAAGTTGGTCTCTTTTCAGGTCAACATTGGTCAAAATTAAAAATCATTTTTATATTTACTATCTAAATAATATAAATGTAATCCGTTAACACTTTTGTAATACAAGAGATGAATACACTAAAATATACTCTAACATGCTATATATGTAGTTAAAATTGTACAACGAAGTGTGTTTTATATATATATATATATATAGAGAGAGAGAGAGAGAGACACACACACATGCACTTCACTGTAATACTATAACATATATATAACTTATTATAGTATATGTTAGTGTGTGTATGTATATAACATTCATTCATCACTAGGTTAAAGTTGATGAATCAATTTACAAGTGTATAAATCCCTAAAATAACCTGACCCTGTGTTTCTAGCGCTTCATGTATATATATATATATATATATATATATATAAGAACATGAAGCGCTAGAAACACATGATCGGGTTATTTTAGGGATTGATACATATATAAGGCCATCAAAGTGTGTGTAGGTGTGTGTGTGTGTATATATATATATATAGACACACACAAACACGTCACTGTAATACTATAACGTATATATAACTTGTTATAGTATATGTTAGTGTGTGTATGTATAT
>MDKI01201489.1:0-14733 GCA_005239505.1 Nicotiana paniculata | reverse complement strand
CTAGTATAATCTCGCTCTATAAATGTCTAACAGGAAATTGGAATATCTATACATTGGTCAAGCGTGCCCGTGAGTTGTACATTGTGATTTAAATGATTTTTCCTCTTAAGTACTACTTAGGTTGAATTGATGACCGCCCATGTTAATGGTATTCTTTGATGCTGCCTATTTACTGAGCATTTGTTCAAATTGAGTTTATTCGGTGAAGCTAATTGTCTAAGTGAGATTGGTTATAGATGATTCCCTTACGGGGATGATTTGATTTCTTGGTTGCGAACTTGAATATATAGAATCGTTGTTATGATTGTCTTGTTTTCCCCTCGTTATGTTGTTCTTTCTTTGTGTTTGGCATTCCTCTCAGTGGCTACTTCTTATGAGCGAGTTGTTACCACTTTTGTGATTTAAGTCTTTGTATTGATTTTCTCATCGCACTTTGTATTCGGCCTTGTTTGATTTCGCGCCGGTTGTGGCAATATATATTGTTTCTGTCGCATTCTGGTTGTTTTTCTCAGTGGTTGCATTACATTATTTAAATTGGGACTACGGACAGAGATTCGGGAGCTTTCCCCCTGTACTGCATCGCACATTTAAATTGGGACTACGGACAGAGATCCGGGAGCTTTCCCCTTGTACTGCATCACATATTTAAATTGGGACTACGGATAGTGATCCGGGAGATTTCTCCCTGTACTGCATCATATAATTAAATTGGGACTACGGACAGAGATCCGGGAGCTTTCCCCCTGTACTGCATTGCATGACAAATTATGAGTGGCGGACTGAGTTCCGATCGTTTTATGATTGAGGAGATTTGGATCGAAAGATAGAAATATATATATATTGAAAACTATAGCTAAAAAGTAATTATCTCCAGGAAAAGTTATGTCTAAAGGACTTCTTTTTCGAAAGTATATTGGAAAGCATTTGTCTTGCAGAATAATGATATTTGAAAGAGCAGTATTTGGGAAAGTATATTTTGAACATCACGTATTTTGATGATATTTGAAAGAGCAGTATTTGGAAAAGTATACTTTGAACATCACGTATTTTGATGATATTTAAAACAGCAGTACTTGGGAAAATATATTTTGAATATCACGTATTCTGATGATAGTTAAAAGAGCAATACTTGGGAAAATATATTTTGAACATCGCGTATTTTGATGATATTTGAAAGAGCGGTATTTGGGAAAGTATATTTGAACACCACGTATTTTGAAGAGACTATGTTGTTAAGATTTCTCTTTATAAAATAAGTAAATATACATTCAGATAAAGTATGTTTCAAAGGAGAAATATCTCTATACCGAAATGATTATATCTTTAAAGTTTTCAAAATGAACTCACGATTGAAAGGTTTTCACTCGAAGGTTTGACCAGTTTTATTGAGTTATTGGCTAAGGCTTGACGTGAATAAATTTATGCAGTGCTGAGTTGCTAGTTCTTTATTGGGTTGTAATTCCCGTCATTTGGATTGCATTCTTTCCATTCTCTTTGCGTATTTCTATTATGTTGTCCATTGATCTTGATTATTGAATTTTCTTCCGTATTATTCGATCGTATCATTAATTACATTGAGAAATCTTTAGATAGATATTTTGTTTCAGTCATTTATACATCTATGCCTTTTTACTTATTAGACCGGTGGTGTCTTGACTAGTCCTCATCACTACTTCACCGAGGTTAGTCTTTATAATTATTGGGCACCGCTGTGGTGTGCTTACACTACACTTCTGCAAATTTTTGTATGCACCTTCAGGTTATTGTTGTTGGTAGCTTCATAGATCATTGCTGAGGAGACTCACGATAACCTGTTGCTGTGTTCGCAGGCTTTGGAGTCACCTTCCTGTTTTATTTCTACCCAACTGCACTTACTTATTCTTAGACAGTTGTATTTAGATTTGATAGAAAGACTTCGTAGAGCTTATGACTTGTATTTACCGGGTTTTGGGAAATTGTAAACTTTGTCAAGAATTCTATTTTGAAAATTTTAAAATTCCTTTATTAGTTGTTGTTCAGTGGAAATGTTAGGCTTACCTAAGACTAGGTGCCATCACGATACCCAACAGAGGGAAATTTGGGTCATGATAAGTTGGTATCAGAGCTCTAGGTTCATAGGTGCTACGAGTCATAAGCGGGTTTGGTAGAGTCTTGCGGATCGGTACGGAGATGTCTGTACTTATCTTCGAGAGGCTACGGGACTATCAGGACAATTTCACTTCATTCATTCCTATCGTGCGAGTTCATTAATCTTGAAGGTTGAAATTATCATTCCATTCTCTCACCGATGGTGAGGACACGAGCTGCGGTTCCTGATGATGTTACCCAAAGCAAATGCCGCAAGGGTCAGAGACAGAGGCCAACGAGGGGAACGTGCCGCAGTTAATATGCCTACCAGAGCGGCCATTGAGGAGTCGCCAGTAGTTCTAGTTGGGGGACAGGTACTAGGGGTGCCTGTTGCTACCCCGGACTTCAGAAGACCGGACCGCAGTTTTGAGTACAATTGGTATGTCGGCTCAGGCAGGGTTGATTCTAGTGCACCAGTTGCTTCACAGATCAGGGGAGGAGTTCAGACTCCCACCGTCTACACTCCAGAGCAGCGAGATCAAATTGGTCAAGTTTCAGTTGTCATGGCAGCACGACATGTGGTTTCAGTTCAGCCTGTGATTAGGACAGAAACGTCGGAGGTAGAGCACCTTGGGATTTAGAGGTACTGGAAGTACCACCCATCTATCTTTCAGTGGATTGGCGGCGGGTAATGCCCAGGATTTTCTGGAGGAGTGTCGCCATATTCTTCGTACTTTGGGTATTGTGGAGATGAGCGGGAATGCTTTTGTCACGTCTCAGGTCCAGAGTAGTGGGTTGATCAGCGGTGGCGGCATAGGAGTTGGGGTAATCTGGCCGAGTTAGCTTCACTAGCATGGATTCAATTTTTCAGAGATGTTTTGAGGGAGGTTGCACCTCAGCTCCTTGGAATGTTCGGCACGGAGTTTGAACAGTTGCGTCAGGTTACCATGTCACCATTAGAGTACGCCATCAGATTTAGTGAGTGGGACAGATATACACCTCACTTGATTGCTTCAGTTAGGAGGTGAGTCCGTAGATTCATTGAGGGAATCAGGCACGGTAGAGAATCTTCGGTCAACCAGTTCAGTTGCATTACCAGCTTCGCATGGGAGCATTTCAGATATTCATGGGTCCCAGAGGATTAGTATCGTATGTTTTCCACAGCCACATCGGCAGAGAGATTGTTTTCAGTGTGGAGATGTTAGCCACAGGGTGAGAGATTGTTCCAGGATTCAGGTGGGAGAGTTATGGCAGGGTGTTCAGGTGGATAGAAGGCACCTAAGAGGGGGAGTCCCGGCCCGTTGATGTGTTGCATATAGTTGGCTAGAGGTCGTCGTGTCAGATATCATCACCCAGGTATGGCTTTATGTGCTAAAGTAGGGTACCATTGTATTTCACTACAGTCCTGTTGGTCAGGACGAGTTCCCATTATTTGTTGTCTCATTTATGAGTGAGTTTCATGTATTGCACTCTATTTTTGTGCTTGCTCCTGTTGGGAGATTGTATGAGTAGTAGTCGTGTCTATCATTGTTTTATTCATCCTTGCTAGTGGTGAAACTGGAAGTGAGTCCATGTCGTCCTTCGTGGTAAGCTTTATGTGATTCTCTTGAGTATTTTTTTTTCGAGCTGTGATTTGATACTCCATTGAGATGTGAGTAAGTGAGCGCTATAATTTTGTTAGCCGAGACGAATTAGTGGGAGATCTCTATTGGTATGATATATATTTGACATGTGTCGTAGAGTGAGGGCAAGACCCTCGTGATTCCTTGTGATATGATATGTTTGGACCGGGCTGAGTACCGTGGTGAAATTTTTATCAGGATGGCATCCTTGTGATTTGTTCATGTGCTTTGCTTCTCTCTTGCTATATTGCTTTTGGTAAGTCAGTATCAATAAAGAGTTATGCCTATGGGCTTGTTTGATAGTACCTTTATATGTTTCTACCTTTCCTACTCAGTCATTTAGTTATGTGCTTCTTTAGTTCGATTTGCGGGATGTGTGCCCAGTGGTGCTAGCTGTGACTCGGTTATTCGGGTGTCTACTGATGAGGTGTTTGTGGTTATTGCATCATTATTGGTATTATGGTATTTGGAAACAGAGTTCTTCCATATGTGGGACTAATTGCCAATGTTTAGTTGATTCCGGGCAGTTATGGTGATCAAAAGTGCTATTGAGCCTATGTGTGATGTGCTACATTGTGTGGCCGTGCCTTATGGGCGTAGGCCTAAGTTGATGCAGCTGGTTGAGGCTAATGCCGGACATGGATTTAGAATTGGGTCTTTTGGAAATGAGTAGAAAGTGAGGAATTGAGGCATGAGGCTTATCGATGATAATGAGAAGGCTATATGGCAGTTGTAATGGTGTCATCAGTCTTATGTAGGTTGAGGTGACGTGGGATCACCCGCGGGTGTGTGTTGGAAATGCGCAATCAGTGATTGGATGAGTTCAAAGTGAATCTTAGCACGTTCGAGGACGAACGTTTGTTTAAGAGGGAGAGATTATGATGACCCAAAAGGGTCATCCCGTATATTCTTATGTGTTTCGAGGTCATGAAAACCTCCTTCTATCTCACCTCGATTTGCGTGTCCATCCCGGGCGTGTAGCCGGGAAGCCTTGATGTGAAAAACTAATAAAAATGATAATTTTGTATTAGAAATTTGAATAAAGTTGACTTCAGTCAACGTATTGGTTAAACGGACCCGGGCCCGTGATTTGACGATCCCGGAGGGTCAGTAGAAAAATATGGGACTTGGGCGTATGCCTGGAATCGAATTCCAAAGTCCCAAGTCTGAGAAATGAATTTTTAAAGAAAATTTTTTTCTGAAAAATATAAAGGTTTTTTAAAAATGAAATTTGAGGTGAAACATGTGATATCGGGCTTGTATTATGGTTTCGAAGCCCGGTACAGGTTCAATATGATTTATATGTGCTATCTGTGAAATTTGGTAAGAAATGGACTTAGTTTGACGTGATTCGGACCTTAAATGCAAAACTTAATGTTTATAGAAATTTTGAAGAATTTTCATGTACTTTTAGTTTAATTCATCATTTTAGTGTTATTTTATGTGGTTTGAAACCTCGAGCGAGACCGTGTTAGGTTATATGACTTATGTGTGTGGTTGGACGCGGTCCTGAGGGCTTCATGTACGTTTAGGATGCTCATCGGATGTTATTAACACTTGGAAGACAGCTGAACCATTGCTGGTTCTGGTATCTCGCACCTGCGATGGACCTTTCGCAGGTGCAGCGAGGAGCTCGCAGGTGCGGACTTGGCCCAATCCTCGCAGGTGCGGTTAGTTTTCCGTAGATGTAGAGCCACAGGTGCGGCCATTTGACCGTAGGTGCGACCCCAGGCCTTTTAATGGGTTTTCTCACCTGCGATGATATTTCCGCACGTGCGGTCCCATGGGCGCAGGTGCGGATATTGCTGGGCAATTATTCAGATCCGAGGGGTTATGTTATTTTCACCATTTTCGAATTGAGAGCTCGTGAGAGGCGATTTTTGGAGGCTTTTGCACCTGGGTAACTTGGGTAAGTGATTTCTATCTATTATAGATCAATTTCCATGATTCCAACCTTTAATTTCGAAACTTTTGGGTAGAAAATGAGGAAAATGGGATGAACTTCATAGACCAAATTGTTGAGTTTTGATTGGGTTTTTGACCTCCGATTTGAGAGATTTTTATATGTTTAGACTCGTGAGTAAATGGGTGTCCGGAAAATATAAGTTTTACCCGATTCCGAGACGTGGGCCTGGGGAACTTTTGGGCGAATTTCCTAATTTCACGTATTAGCTTCGGATTTATTAATTGTTTTGTTTCCTTGTGATGATATTTACTCTATGCAATCGAATTATCTAGATTTGGGCCACACGGAGTTGGGTACTCGTGGCAAGAGTGTGGTATTGAGTTGATTAGCGCAGTCAAGGTAAGTATCTTGCCTAACCTTGTGTGGGGGAACTACCCCTTAGGATTGAGTCTTCTATGTTGATTATAGTCCGCGTACGCGAGGTGACAGATGCGTACTCGAACTTATTTGACAATAGATTGTCCTTATAGGGATTTTGGGTCCTTATATTCCCCGTACATGAATTGAACTTGTTATATCCGAATTCCTTATTTCTAGTCTCATCTCTTCCTGTTCAATTTAGAAGTACTTGCCTAGCACTCCTTATTTCTTATATGATCTTAATTGACTTAAATGAAGACTTTGTTTTTCCTACCGTTATGCTATGTCTTCCTTCATACGCTGCCTATGTGACTAGAACTAGTATAATCTCGCTCTATAAATGTCTGACAGGAAATTGGAATATCTATACGTTGGTCAAGCGTGCCCGTGAGTTGTACATTTTGATTTAAATGATTTTTCCTCTTAAGTACTACTTAGGTTTAATTGATGACCTCCCATGTTGATGGTATTCTTTGATGCTGCCTATTTACTGAGCATTCGTTCAAACTGAGTTTATTCGATGAAGCTAATTGTCTAAGTGAGATTGGTTATAGCTGATTCCCTTGCCGGGATGATTTGATTTCTTGGTTGCGAACTTGAATATATAGAATCGTTGCTATGATTTTATTGCTTTCCCCTCGTTATGTTGTTCTCTCTTTGTGTTTGGCATTCCTCTCAATGGCTACTTCTTATGAGCGAGTTGTTACCACTTTTGTGATTTAAGTCTTTGTATTGATTTGCTCATCACACTTTGTATTCGACTTATTTGCTTTCGCGTCGGTTGTGGTCGTCAGTGGCTGCATTATACATTTAAATTGGGACTACGGACAGAGATCCGGGAGCTTTCCCCTTGTTCTGCATCACATAATTTAATTGGGACTACGGATAGAGATCCGGAAGCTTTCCCCCTGTACTGCATCAAATATTTAAATTGGGACTACGGATAGAGATCCGGGAGCTTTCCCCCTGTACTGCATCGCATATTTAAATTGGGACTACGGACAGAGATCCGGGAGCTTTCCCCCTGTACTGCATTGCATGACAAATTCTGAGTGGCGGACTGAGTTCCGATCGTTTTATGATTGAGGAGATTTGGATCGAAAGATAAAAATATATATATATTGAAAACTATAGCTAAAAAGTAATTATCTCCAGGAAAAGTTATGTCTAAAAGACTTCTTTTTCGAAAGTATATTGGAAAGCATTTGTCTTGCAGAATAATGATATTTGAAAGAGTAGTATTTGGGAAAGTATAGTTTGAACATCACGTATTTTGATGATATTTGAAAGAGCAGTATTTGGAAAAGTATATTTTGCACATCGCGTATTTTGATGATATTTGAAAGAGCAGTATTTGGGAAAGTATATTTGAACACCACGTATTTTGAAGAGACTATGTTTTTAAGATTTCTCTTTATAAAATAAATAAATATACATTCAGAGAAAGTATGTTTTAAAGAAGAAATTTTTCTATACCGAAATGATTATATCTTTAAAGTTTCAAAATGAACTCACGATTTAAAGGTTTTGACTCGAAGGTTTGACCAGTTTTATTGAGTTATTGGCTAAGGCATGACGTGAATAAATTGATGCAGTGCTGAGTTGCTAGTGTTTTTATTGGGTTGTAATTCCCGTCATTTGGATTGCATTCTTTCCATTCTCTTTGCGTATTTCTATTATGCTGTCTGTTGATCGTGATTATTGAATTTTCTTCTGTATTATTCGATCGTATCATTAATTACATTGAGAAATCTTTAGATAGATATTTTGTTTCGGTCATTTATACATCTATGCCTTTTTACTTATTAGACCGGTGGTGTCTTGACTACTGCTCGTCACTACTTCACTGAGGTTAGTCTTGATACTTATTGGGCACCGCTGTGGTGTGCTCACACTACACTTCTGCAAGTTTTTGTGTGCACCTTCAGGTTATTGTTGTTGGTAGCTTCGTAGATCATTGCTGAGGAGACTCACGGTAACCTGTTGCTGCGTTCGCAGGCTTCGGAGTCACCTTCCTGTTTTATTTCTACCCAACTGTACTTACTTATTCCTAGACAGCTATATTCAGATTTGATAGAAAGATTTCGTAGAGCTTATGACTTGTATTTATCGGGTTTTGGGAAATTGTAAACTCTGTCACGAATTCTATTTCACAATTTTTAAAATTCCTTTATTATTATTGTTGTTCAGTGGAAATGTTAGGCTTACCTAGTCCCTAAGACTAGGTGCCATCACGATACCCAACGTAGGAAAATTTGGGTCGTGATAGTTGTTAACGGTATTAATTGCCATTTTTAATGATTCTTGCTTAGACAGAATGATCCAAGCTTGTTAGTGAAAAGGCAAGGATCAATTTAATCGCACGGCTATGTAGGCCCCATGGTGGGCGCCAAACTGTTTACCGGTGAAACGGTATAGTTGAATTTGTTCGTGATTTTTAGACAAATGAATTAATTTGATCCAAAAATATGATGAATTAATCAATTTGAATGTAAGATACTTAGCTCAAAATGCAAACGAAATGACAGGTTTGATGAGCCCAGGAACAGGGTTTCCGGGCACAATAATGATTAGATCGACAAGTGAGAGAGCCCAAAAAATAGTATCAAAATTTTGTATAGAATATCGTGTGTGTTATCTAGAAAAGCCGTGTTTGCAATGATCATTGAGCTTATTATTTATAGCTCAATGGGTGTTATAATCGAGCCCACCATTAATGACAATTATTGAAGAGCAATGATGAAAACGTTACGGCAAACATAAATGTCAAATTCTCTGTAACGAGTCGTTATTCCTTAATGATGCGGAATATTCCTTATAAAATTCCACCGGGCGAAGACTATTTGATGCCTTCACGAACGTTACCTTTCCCGGTGACACAAAGGGTGGTTGTATCCGGATTTTCGTCCTCCCAGCTTAGGTTCCACGTGTTCCCTTCTTTGGTGGCCACATGCCATAGCATATATTTACCTAATACAATTTGGTAAATAAAAATAAAAACTTTTTGCTGGCACCGATGTATTTTTTTAACCTACATTGTAACATAAACATAAAAAGATTGTAATTATTGCATTACAAATTTTGCACGGTACTAATCTTTATATTATAATTCTTGAATAATCTGTTTCCAAACAGACTCTAATTACTACTATATATAAGGGACCATGTAAAGAGTTTTGTAGTCCTTAATTACATTGTAACTATCTTGTTAGCTTGCCAACCAAAAGGGTTTGCTCTTCCAAATATATCCTTGTATTTGCTATTTATTATTTCGTATACTAAAATATGCTTCCAATAAATCAAGATACTTTCAAACCTCTTTTGTAATACATAGCTGCTTAACCTAATTTTTGGCTGGTGAAGTATGCACCATAAGTTTTTTGCCCCTGCTTTATTTCTTTTTTGCTTAGGTTCCTATATTTAATTTGGTAAATATATTAAACTTTGAGCCCCTAAAAAATGCTTGAAAACTTGTGAATGATGATGAATAATTATGCACTGAAATAATCTAAAATGATGATAACAATAACCTTGAAGAACTCATTTGATATTGGAATAGTGCATTATCGATCAAATTTTCATAGTAATTCTAAAATTATAATTAAATTTCTCTTCGATCTTATTTTTATTAAAAAATTATTTTAAGAAGATAAATTTAGATTTTGTGATTTAACACAACTATACAATAGAAAATAAATTTCAAAACTTTTTTAAAATTAATGGATTAGAATCTTGAAAATAAAATTAAAAATATTTAAATTTTATCCAATTTACTTAATTAAGTGGGTATAGAACAGAGGAAAAGAGAGAGGTGCTTAGTGAGTGAGCAACTTGTATTATTAAATATGGTTGATGGTTACGTGCTATTGAAACAAAGATATTTTTTTTTCTTAAAATTTTTTATCGGAAATCATATAATTCTTAACTGGTTGGGTAGCGGAATTTTCTTTTAAAAATAAAGCATTAATGATTTAATGACAAACTAAGTTAATTCTTGGACTTTGTTTTAATGAATTTGGGTCTTTCTGAATTTCATCTAAACCTAGACTTTAATCACCATATTTTTTCTAGCATAAACTATGGTCATATGAAATTATGAATAGTTAATCAATAAATACCAAAATAATCTATTAGAAATATCTTCTTTTTTTCTATATCTAATTAGAAATTATATGCTCACAAATTCATAATTTATTAAAATACCTTCTTTAATATATGATTATAGTACATTTGGAATCATTTTGCATACTTAAATTATGTTATTAAATATCAGGTTACCTTTGTCCCTTTGATATATTTACTTATTGCTTAGCACACTTGCTTTCTTATAAGTATTTCTTTTAATGAATTATCTAATGATATGATCAGAAAACATAAATAACGAATAATAAATAATTAAGAAGCGATGATCTTAAAAAATAGTACCTAAAAATGTAACACAAATTATTATTATTAAGTAAACCTATTATGATGGACTTTATTATTTTGATCTTGGGCCAGGGCTCTGCACGGGCTTTGCAAGACTAGTAGTACTAATATATCATATTGGCTCTATCCTAAAATGGGGCTAAGTAGGGTAGAATTGAAAAATCCTTTTAAATTAGCCAAAGAAATACGTTCTTCCTCTAAAAGTTGTTCAAACAGAGGATAACGAGTTCATCCATGACTGACTAGCCTAGACTCGGCGGCGTAAGCTGCCAAACAGAGGTGGAAATGAGTGGGCGACCATGCCAACTCAACGAAAGACACCCATCATTTTGTTCTACCCGATATCCATCCCTATTTTGAAACATGGCCAAAATCATTGTTGCTTGCAGGTACGTGCTTTGACCTAGCTGAACCGGGTTGAACCCGGCTGAGTTCATCTTCACTCGCCATTCACTCAGCGTCTCTCGCTCAGTTCCTTCGCTAGCCACCATGTTATTGATCTGCTGACCTAGGTACTCATGCACCAACCTTGAGTCACCGATGTTGTGCTGATGAGTCGACTCTGAGTTCTCCAACGAGTCAAATATTTTTGAATAGTAAGACCATGCGTCCTTAAACCTGTCCATAAAGTCACTTCGATTTGCTTCTTCTTCGATTATGGTCACAATCGTTGGATGCATCTCTTTGATTGAATTGAGTACCTTCTCAACTTCGCCTGGCGTATATAACAGATGTTGAAGCTCGAAAATAGAGTTCACAACCACTTGTTCGTAATTACTAGGCCTAATATCCAAAATGGCAGTATCAACATCGGCTAAAGAATCGACCACGATTCCACGGAATTCAAATTCTACACCAAATTTATCGGCAAACTCGGCTAGCTTCCACCTGAGTTGCCGTAAGGCGTTGGTGTTATCGGGCTGTGGTGAGGCAATTCCAGTGAGCCGAAAAGCCGGTGGACCGCCAGGACGTAAAGCGAAATCCTGCATAAGTGCTAGCCATTGCGGACCTTGGTTCAAGCTGAAATCAATTATATGTACTCTACTGGAATTGGCAAAGGCGTCAAGAATAGCTCGATTGGCAGTGGAATAGGCGAATTCGAGGTACGGACGAATCTCATGGAAGCGCATCTGCATAAGGTTGTCCGTGTAACAAGAGAATTCCATAATATCTTCTAAATTCATTCCTTGAATCCTTTGATCCAAAGCTTCTGCGAAATAAGTTGCCACTTTTTTAATTGCTCCAAATTGTGAAACTGCATGTTCTCTTATGAGCCTGACTAATGCATCAGCTAGATTTAGGTTGTTTCGTTGGACTGCCTCGCCACAAGCCAATAAGATTTTGACAAGTAATTCTTCGTTCGCTGCCTCACTGCCTATACTCAAACCTAAACAAAGTTCAAGACCGGTACCATCCCGAGATCTCATTCTGTTACTGCTCTCTGATCCTTCCTCCGCTACTTTATCACTGTAATTATTGCAAACAGCACTAATATTCACCCTGAAATCAGTACTATTATATATCCTGGAAGTTGCACATGATGACACAATCATATCAACACCACTGCCTGCAGCAGTTGAAATCTGCTGCAGGTGGTCGTCTACACTCGTCAACGAATTAGACGAATTAGGAATATTGGGATCTGAGATCAAGCTTAAGGTAAAACCTGAAATATCAGAAGTGCCATTGATAATTGCATCTGTATTAGAAACAAAGGACTCGCCGTCTTCCATGAATGTGTCCATAGACAGATTTCCAGCACTCATTTTTTTCTTCGGGATAAATTGCTGGAGTTATCTTAGCTTCTTGCTTTGCTTAAAAAGAGTGAGGTCTTGACTTAGTCAACTTCTTTTATTTGTTTTTCGTCATTCAAAGAAATTTCACTTTCATTTGTTCATGGAATGTAACTTTCATACGTCAAAAGAATGGCACTAATTGGTGATCTAACTTTATGAATCGTTGAATGTGGTACACCTCAACCAAAAACTTCACTTTGAGAAAAAAGGGACCCATACAAAGTATTAAAATTACGAGAAAAGTTAGACGTTGAAATTTCCTCGAATATGTATGTGGATCAATATCGATCTTTAACGAGTGCGAAATGATGTCATTTTATTTTGGAATTTTTATATTCCTATACCATATAGTAAATTTTATTACCGTAAATGTTTAAGGTTTGACTTAATTACAGTTAGTATACCTAATTATCAATTTTATATCATAATTAATTAAAGGTCTAATTAATGAGATTATTTTTACTCCTTAACTAAAGGTGTTTGTATATTCCATGTTTCTCTCTCCTAAACTCTCACCCTCCGCCCCACGTTCTTTACCCAGACACACGTTCTTTATACACATTTTCCCTTTTCTGAAATCACACAAACTTCCATTGCCTATTCTTCCCTTAAATTCACAGAAAATCGAAATTGATTCACCCATTTGACTCCAGTTAAAGTTCCTCAATGAAGAACAATAAAGCTTCCAAACATAGTCATCAAAAAGCAGCAGAAGATGACATACCCTCTTTTGATTTGGGTGTTTTATCACCAAAATCACCCAAAAAGTAGGGGAAATCTTCCTATGCAATTGTAGATACGACTCATACTCTTTCTCCCCCACAAATCAGAGCTGAAACGAGAACAAACAAAAACATGATGTCGATGCTGGAGAAACGTCTACGCCAGTGAAACACGGGAAACGAAAAGGAAAAGAGTTATTGGTAGATGACGATTTTGTAGAAGAGGTGTCTAACCTCCGAACAGGAAAGAAAGCAAAGGTATCTCCTAGTTCGAAAATCCAAAAATGAAGAAACATTCAAAAAAACACCCTAAAAATATTCGGAAACATCAGTGGTGAAGGCAAAAATTTATTAATTTCGTTTCTAATTATTTAGTTTGATTTAGGATGTTAAAATCTGTGTAATATGTGTTTTTAGACAACTGTAGATTAAATGTCTTAATTTGAAGTTTATTTGTAGTTTTGATGTTCTGCCTTTACATTTGTAGATATTTTATAGTTTTTTTGTAGTTATTTTGTAGTTAAAAACTTGTAATATTTGTATCAGAATTGTAGATATTTTGTTGCTGGTTATTTGCATATTATGTGTTAAATTGTTGATATTATGTAATCCGTTGTAGTTATGTTGTACATAATTTGTAGATGAATGTATCTTTTTAAGGAAGTTTATTAATGTGAGATTATTTAATGTTTGTGCAGAATGGACACTTTTTTGCCTCACATAATTTTGATTATGGGGTGCTTAGATTTCACACATTGTGTGATCCTAGCATTCCTAGCCAGATTAAAGAGCTTTTGTCTCCAAATTGGTTGAAGTTTTTATAGAAGACGTGTTTTGGATACTTACTATCTCTTCCCACTATATGCATGCAAAACCATGCCATTCATCTTCTGATGAAGTATGAATTGACATCATCCAATCATCATATTTTTTTGTCTAGTTAAATGGTGAAACACTAAATTTTGGATTGAGGGAGTTTGCACTAATTACTTGTCTAAGATATGTTACTCAGGTTACAGATTTTAGTTATAATTCAAATTTTGTTAGCAAGATAATGATCAGTTATTTTCCTAACAAATTAAGAGTGGAGAAGTTATATTTGAAACAAATAGTAACCAGTAGAACCTGGGTAAATGATGAGGATGCGATGAAGTTGTGCATTCTTTATCTTTTAGAATTTTTCATTTGTCCTTTGGACAAAGACAATGTTGGTTTTGTAGATCACTTTAGGTTCTATTTGGTAGAATCTGGCAAGTATGAGTCATACCCATGGGGTATTAAATCTTTTAACTAGTTGATGGAATCTGTTAGGCACAGACTAAATCCGTATGTACATTCTTATCTCATACGAGGATGCCCACTAGCAATGCAAGTATGGCTCTATGAGTGTTGCTCTTCCGTCAACACTGATCTAGCTACGAGGAGTTCTAACTCAATACCTCGCATACTGTCATGGTCAGCTAGTAAGGGGCAGATTTGGTTAGCTTCCTTTGAAGAAAACATGATAAAGTCTTAATGGATAAAGGTTAAATAGATTTTTTATGGTTATACATTTACCTTCAATATATCTACAATTATTTTACATTTCTGCCTTAATCAAACTAATTGGTTTTTCCTCATTCAGTTTACCAACCTATGTGAATCTCCCGAAGAGATTGAGTTGTTGTCTTTACCAGACAAAATTGAGTACAAAGTTAAAGAGGCTGAAGAAACATCTGAGGTTCCCAATGCTGATCCTCCTACGTTGGAACCCAAACAAACAGATGGAGAAG
>MDKI01224451.1:0-11492 GCA_005239505.1 Nicotiana paniculata | reverse complement strand
AGTACATAAAATGCGAGGTAAATAATGCTTAAAATCACGAATTCTAGCCACACATCAGTGATCCTGCAATGTTCTCAATCACTAGGTCTATAATTTTCTGGGTCCAGTAATCAAACTCTTGATTTACATAGTTGATGTAACTTTTACGTTTCCTCTTCCTTCTGATCAACCTTTAGGTAGTCTTAAGCTATCTTCTAATCTACGATTCATGGTATTACTTTATCCCTGGGCTCATTTCTTTATTTAACTTATACCAGAGTCTTCTATGGCTGTATGATTGTCAACATATATGATACGTGGATAATACTCCGAAATCTTAAGTGCACTCATAACGTAGCTAACTTTGGATCATTGATCGAATGATTCCTTTCTTTCCTTCTCAGTTTTCTTTAAACGTAAGCTATTACTTTTCCTGGTATTCCTTCCTCGTTGTTGCATGCATACTTAGCTTATCTTAGTTCCCACGCATGCCGAAATTTTTGTGTAACTCATATTATCTCTAATATTACTTTTAATTTTACTTCCCGTTCGTTATCCATGGTAGGTTCCCCTTTCATACAGTGTGCATAAAATGTTGTTGTGAGATTGTTGTTATAAGACCGCTTCCTCCTCAGGCGCTGAGATTAGATTGATGCCTTCTTCCATTAATTCCTCCGCTAGACTTTCATTGTAGTATTTAGGGAAGATCCTCTGACTCTTGTAAAGTTGCGAGCGCATTACATCATATTCCTGATAGAATTTTTGATGTTCGTACTTGCGTACATTTATCCTTATTTATTTACCTCCACACTCATGTGCTTGTAGGGTTGCTTCTGAACTGATATTTTGAATGTTTTCCTAGTGGCACTATCTTTTATTTCCATAACACTCATACGGTACCTTTAACTACCTCGACTCCTATCTGAATATTTCTCAAGTATTACAACGTTATAATTGCGGGGCTGAATTCACTATATTGGATTTTACTATATTTATCTTGCACGTCATGTTGATTTGTCGGTATCCTCCTGACTAGCCTTAACTAGGCTCTTCCTGAATCAACTACTAAGTGCTCGTTGACCCATTCTCATATCATTACTCCGCGTAATATTTCTTGGGTTATTTCCTTTCTCTTAACTTACATCTTGCACTGGCTCCTTACTTTTAATAACATCCCGGGCATAAACCTTAACTTTCTTTCCTTGACGTCATGCTTGCATAATGTTCTGGAATCGTAGCGTATCTGTAGGATTTAGATAAGTTCAATCTCATTCCTTCCTCATTTTTTTATCGCATTCTTCCTTTACCATTCCATAATTACTAGAACCACTTAATTCTGACTTAAAGCCACACACTCCATATCCCCCCCTTTTGGGGAGTACTCAGATTTAGTACTACAATGATTTACGTATAAATGTTTTACCTCATTATATTTAGCATCTTTTCATATCATCGATGACCCTTACTCTCCTTGTGGTAATCCTTTTGTACCAAGGATAAAAAAATTCCTTACTCACGAGGGTGACACTTAATGTAATTGGTACATACAGTCCCTTAATCTTAACTTGACCCACATTGCTTTCTTTAGGGAAGCGTCTTCCTGAATGACCATTCTCTGAATTTCTCATGAATCTTCTTCTGTTGTCCATTCTACTATTGCTAGAACGAAATCTGAAATTCTCATGATGCCGACTATTATCCAATCACTCAGTCCCTAATTCATGTTTAGTTTATCTTGTTCATCAATCCATACTGATTTCTATTACTCTGGGTCTAACTTTTCCTTTTGGTAATCGCATCAGAGTTGCGAACTTATTTCTCGAAATGAGGATATGACTTTATGGCCTATATTTTTTTGTTGTCTCAAGGCCTGTCACCTCTCGTTCTTTCTTCACTTGACTATAGATTCTATAATACGGTCATCTTTTGATCAACCGTTTGTCATCCATGTATCACATCTTACTCATAATGCTTCCTTATCTCTCTATTCTTATTTTCCTGCTAAGTCTGGATAGCTCTGTAAATCATGAAGTAATTATAATTTCATGCATATGCGTATGAATGTCATGTCGTGCATAGGCACATGTGTCATACCATAATCAGGCCTCTGAGGGAATCTCACCATATCATCTCGGCCACTGTGGGCAAAATCATCAACGTATACCAGCTGATCAGGTGGTGGTGCGTATATAACGCCATAAACTTTTCACATATCCCATATAAATATAATATACATATATACGCGTATATAACTCCGTCTGGTCATGGATCAATGTGCATGTATAAATGCATGAAATGCATATGAAATACGTTAATAAAATCTCTCGGTATGTCATAAGGACATTATGACTCTGATTAATATCATGAAATAAACTTTACCAACTTACGTGTTTTTGAGACCCATGAACAGAAGATAATAATAATTCACATGGGGAATCAAGAATATAGGCACCCCTAGTATTTCTATGAATAGAGTAATTTATGAAAACCGTGTGTTTGCTCGTTTCTTCTGTATAATTCGGATCATGCCAAAAAGAAAGAAGGGATGGACTTAACATACCTGAACCGATTCTCTTTTGTGAAAACACGTAATGGCAATATCGGAGTAGGGAGAAATCCCTATGGTATTCTTCAAAAAGATTATACCATGTTTCCTTAGAATTGCATCTTTCGCATCATCGGATCTTGTATGAATTTTTTTCCCAAACAAAATTAACGTTCCATCTCTTGCGTTCTTGGTCACTGTTGGATTTGGTCTTGATTACAAGACATTATCTTTTGGCTCGGAAGGCTCATTAATTTGGAGTGCTTTTTGATGCATAACTTACCCATCCCACTTTTATGATTGGAAAATACCCTTATTTCCAATAGTTTGTCCAGCAAAATGAATCTTATTTTCAAGTTTGGATTATATTATGCCACCAACTACTTAGGCTATGGATTGGTGGCAATGTGTTTCCATGTTTACATATCCCCCACGTGGATATTGCCCCCTTAATAATTATCCAACAATTTCACTTAAATATTTATCCATAAATTCAATAATTAATCAAGTACCCACATAATTAAGAATTATCTCAAATTACTTAAAATTCTAGTTATTCTCACTTTATATATATATCCCACTATCATGGTTGCATGGTATCTTGTATGGTACTAGTCTAAAAATATCGGGTATTAACGCTCGACCTGTATTTTACCCCCACATGCCAAACATGGATACAAATTTATTTTCTTTGACTTGCTTCCCCTTTCACCTTCACGAATTTATTCATCACTTGTGAAATAGCATAATCATTATAATCTCTAAATAATCTTTTACTTGGACCAATGTCAATTACCTTATGACAAATTCAACGTACAATACTACAGGGTGCAACATCATCGTAATTTAATACTGCAAACCGTAACATCATCGTAATGTAATACTGCAAGGCGTAACATAATTTTCATATAATACTGCGGGACGTAACATCATCGTAACATATTACCGCAGAGCATAACATCGACATAATACTGTAGGGCGTAACATGCCTGAGTGACTTGTGAGGATGATGCCTGAATGAGGCCGAGAGCCGGATTGTGAGGATAGTTATGGATCGAGTTACACGCCGCATCATTATAGTTATATATATATATATATATGGATCGGGCTGCACGCCGCATCGATATGACGGATCAGGCTGCACGCCACAGCGATATAGCACTTGGGCTGTAGGAGTCCCTCCGGAGTCTGCACACCCCCCGTGAGCGCAGTTGACTATATGTTTATGGATCAGGCTGCGTCCCCTCCGGAGTCTGCACACCCCCAGTGAGCGCAGTCGACTATATGTTTATAGATCAGGCTGCACGCCGCAGCGGTTATTATGAGGTACTTATTGAACGTGAGTGCTGAGTGTGAGTGTTGATTGGTGATTGTTGAGTCACGAGTGACTGAGAGGCTTTCACGAGGGGCTATATATGAGTGATACTTTTCCCGAGGGGCCTGTTTTATGAAATTACTGTTGTCACTCTTCTTTTATACTGAGCCTCTATTGAAAATGTTAAACAAATGTTTTAAACAACTTTTATTGAAACGGGAGTTTTACGAGATGTTCGAAAATTTTATTACTGATTTGATCTTGTTATTCCCACCGAGGATTTTATTTTATGAGATTTATATGATTTTAAATGCTCGTCACTGCACTCAGTCTTTAGTTTCGATTCTCAGACTTATTTTGTATTAAGGAGATAGTATCATAATTGTATTTTTTTTAGTTGCTCATGATTAGTGACTCTGGGATCGGGATGTGTTTAAAATCTTTACCTATATTTACTTGTTTTGAAATGCTTAAATGGAAATTTTATGAAATATCAGATTAGAATGGATTTAATGAAAAGTTCCTTATTGGCTAAACTAGTATCACGATAGGCGCCATCACGACCAGAGTGGTTTTGGGGTCATGAAAAGTTGGTATCAGAGCCTAGGTTACATAGGACTCACCAGTCATGAGCAGGTTTAGTAGAATCTTGCGGATCAATACGGATACGTCTGTACTTATCTTCGAGAGGCTGAAGAACCCTTAGGAAAAATCTCACATTCCTGAATTCTTGTCGTGCGAATATGTTGATTCTGGCAACTAAACTTCTGTTGTTTCATTCTCTCACAGATGGTGAGGATGCATGCTACCGGACAGGGCGATCAGCCACTAGTTGGACCCACAAAGAGTCGAGGCCGCGGTCGAGGACGTGTAGAGGTAGAGGTGTAGCCCGTGCAGCAGCTGAGGCACCCATAGACCCACTTGTTATTCTAGATCAGGTCCCAGCCGCAGATGTTCCAGCGGGACCAGCCCAGGCACCGGCAATGCCTATTGTCATTCCAGGTCTTCAGGAGACCTTGGCTCATATTTTGACCGTGTGCACCAGTCTGGCACATGCGGTCGATGTTTCTACTATAGAAACCACTTCTCAAGCTGGGGGAGGCACTCAAACTCCTATTTCCCGTACACCTGAGCAGGTTATTCAGGGACTTCAGACATCGGAGGCACCTCCAGCTCAGCCGGTTGCACCTGTTCAGGACTATGTGATTCCAGTCATGCCTGATGACGAGCACCGTAGATTGGAGAGGTTTGTTAGATTTCAGCCTTCGACTTTAAGTGGTGTCGAAGGGGAGGATTCCCAAGGTTTCTTGGACAAGTGTCAGAGGATGCTTCGTACATCAGGTATATTAGAGACCAGTGGGGTCTTGTGCACCACTTTCCAGTTTTCAGGAGCTGCTTTTACTTGGTGGGAGGCTTATGAGAGGCGTAGTCCTGTTGGTGCAATTCCCCTTACATGGAAATAGTTTTCCACTTTTTTCCTAGAGAAGTATGTACCACAATCCCGCAGAGAGGAGATGCGCAGGCAGTTTGAGCAGCTGCGTCAGGATGATATGACTGTGACGTAGTATGAGATGAGATTTTTAGAGCTAGCCCCGTCATGCTGTTTGGTTGGTTACCACAGAGAGAGAGAGAGGATCAGGAGGTTCGTGGATGGCCTCACATATCAGCTCCGGATTCTTATGACCAAAGAAAGGGTATTAGGTGCTACTTTTGAGCAGGTTGTTGATATTGCCCGTGAGATCTAGTTAGTTCTTCGCCAGGAGCGAGATGAGAGGGAGGCCAAGAGGCCTAGGGGAACTGGTAGCTTTGGTAGTGTTCCCTCCAGGGGTCAGTTTCAACATAGCAGAGGCCACCCATTTGGGCCTACTCAGCCAGCTCGTCTAGCTTATAGTGATACATCATCGGGACATGGCTCCCGCAGTTCTCATCTGGGCCGATCATCATTCAGTGCCCTTCCATCCCAGAGTTCATCTCGCACACCATCGGTGCAGGGTTCATCCATGCCTGGTTCTTTTAGTGGTTATCCTAGTGCTAGGGGTTCCCTTCAGTCCCCGTCCCCTACACCAGGGAGTTGTTACGAGTGTGGAGAGTTTGGGCATATGAGGAAGCATTGTCCTCGTCTTATTGGGGGTCCATATCAGTAGAAGAGTCAGCCCTCGACTTCAGCTCCAGTTACTTCACCACTCGCCCAAGCAGCTAGGGGTGGAGGTCAGACAGCTAGAGGCCTCCCTAGATGGGGAGGTCGATCAGGTGGAGGCCAGGCCCGTTTTTATGCACTTACAGCCAGACCAGATGTTATGGCCTCAGATACTGTGATTATAGGTATTTTTTCAGTTAGTCACCGAGATGCTTCGGTCTTATTTGATCCTGGTTCCACGTTCCTATGTTTTGTCATATTTTTCTCATTTTCTGGATATGCCCCATGAGTTCTTAGTTACATCTGTTCATGTGTCAACCCTGGTGGGTGATACTATTGTTGTGGACCACGTGTATCGGTTATGTGTAGTATCTATTGGGGGTATGGAGACCCGAGTGGATATGTTATTCCTTATCATGGTTGACTTTGATGTGATATTGGGCATGGATTGGCTATCTCCATGTCATGTTGTTCTAGATTGTCACGCTAAGAGTGTGACCTTAGCGATGTCAGGATTTCCGAGGGTTGAGTGGAGAGGTTCCATTGATTATGTGCCTAGTAGAGTGATTTCATACGTGAAGGCTCGGCGTATGGTGGAGAAAGAGTGTCTATTGTATTTGGATTTTGTGAGGTATGTCAGTACTGAGACTCCCACTATTGATTCTGTTCCTGTGGTTTGTGATTTTCCGGATGTGTTCCCTGCAGACCTGTCGGGGATGCCGCTTCAGAGGGATATTGATTTTGGTATTGATTTGGTTCCAAGCACTTGCCCTATTTCTATTCCACCATCGTATGGCACCGGCAAAGTTGAAGGAATTGAAATAGAAGCTTCAGGAACTCCTAGATAATGGGTTTATTCAACCTAGTGTGTTGTTTTGGGGTGCACCGATGTTGTTTGTAATGAAGAAGGATGGTTCCAGGAGAATGTGTATTGACTACAGATAGTTGAAAAATGTTACAATCAAGAATAAGTATCCTTTGCCTCGTATTGATGATTTGTTTGACCAGTTTCAGGGAGCCAGGGTGTTCTCTAAGATTGGTTTGAGATCTGGGTATCATCAGCTGAAGATTCGGGATTCAGATATTCCCAAGACGGCTTTCAGGACCCGTTATGGCCATTATGAGTTTTTGGTGATGTCTTGTGGGCTGAACAATGTCCCAGCAGCGTTCATGCATTTGATGAACAGTGTATTTCAGCCATTTTTGGATTCCTTCGTTATTGTGTTCATTGATGACATCCTGGTATACTCTCGTAGCCAGGATGAACATGCTCAGCATTTGAGAGTTGTATTGCAAAAATTGAGGGAGGAGAAGCTTTATGAAAAATTCTCCAAGTGTAAGTTTTGTCTTGGCTCAATAGCTTTTTTGGGGCACGTGGTGTCCAGTGAGGGTGTTCATGTAGATCCGAAGAAGATAGAGGTTGTGTAGAGTTGGACCAGGCCGTCCTCAGCTACAAATATTAGGAGCTTCCTTGGTTTGGCGGGATATTACCGTCACTTTGTGGAGGGGTTTTCTTCTATTGCTTCGCCCTTTACCAAATTGATCCAGAAGGGCATTCCGTTCAGGTGGTCGGACGAGTGTGAGGAGAGCTTTCAGAAGCTCAAGGCGGCTTTGACCAGAACTCCAGTGTTAGTGTTGCCATCAGCTTCAGGTTCTTATACCGTGTATTGTGATGCCTCAAGGATAGGCATTAGTTTTGTATTGATGCACGAGATTAGGGTGATTGCCTATGCCTCGTTCCAGTTGAAGACTCATGAGAAGAATTATCTAGTGCATGATCTCGAGTTAGAAGCCATTGTTCACGCCTTGAATATTAGGCGTCATTATTTGTATGGGGTTCATTGTGAGGTTTTCACTGATCATCATAGTCTGCAACATCAGCTTAAGCAGAAGGATCTGATTTTGCGTCAGCGGAGATGGTTGGAGCTTCTCAAGAACTATGATATCACTATTCTATACCATCCAATGAAAGACAATGTAGTGGTTGATGCCTTGAGTCACCGAGCAGAGAGTTTTGGGAGTCTAGCATATCTTCCAACAGCAGAGAAACCATTAGCACTTGATGTTCAGGCCTTAGTGGGCCAGCTTATGAGATTGGATATATCAGAGCCCAGTCGGGTATTGTCTTGTGTAGTCTCCAGGTCTTCTCTTTATGACCGTATCAGATAGAACCAGTATGATGACCCACACTTGCTCGTTCTTCAGGATAGGTTCCAGCGAGGTGATGCCAGGGATGTAGCTATTGGTGATGATGGTGTGATGAGGATGCAGGGTCGAATATGCGTGCCTAATGTAGATGGTCTTCGGGAGTTGATTCTTGAGGAGGCCCACAGCTCGCGGTATTCCATCCATCTGGGTGTCATGAAGATGTATCAGGATCTGAGAAAGCATTATCGGTGGAGGAGGATGAAAAAGGATATTGTTGGATTTGTAGCTCGGTGTCTCAACTGTCAGTAGATCAAGCATGAGCACCAGAGACCAGGTGGACTTCATTAGAGGTTGGATATTCTGAAGTGGAAGTGAGAGTGGATCACCATGGACTTTGTAGGTAGGCTCCCATGGACTTCGATGAAATTCGATGATATTTGGGTTATCGTGGATCGGCTAACCAAGTCCGAGAACTTCATTCCTATTGGTGCTACTTACTCTTCGGAGTGGTTAGCTGAGATTTATATCCGGGAGATTGTTCGGCTGCATGGTGTTCCAGTTTCCATCATTTTTAATAGAGGTACTCAGCTCACATCGCAATTTTGGAGGGCCGTGCAGAGAGAGTTGGGTACTCAAGTTGAGTTAAGCACAAATTTTCATCCTCAGACGGACGGACAGTCTGAGCGCACTATTCAAATATTGGAGGACATGTTGCGTGCTTGTGTTATTGCTTTTGGGGGTTCATGGGACTAGTTTCTGCCACTCGCGGAGTTTGCATATAATAATAGTTATCAGTCGAGTATTCTAATGGCTCCATACGAGGCTTTATATAGGAGGAGGTGTAGATCTCTAGTCGGTTGGTTCAAGTCGGGTGAGGCTAGACTCTTGGGTACAAATTTGGTGTAGGATGCTTTAGATAAGGTGAAGTTGATTCAGGAGCGGCTTCACACAGCCCAGTCTAGGCAGAAGAGCTATGCGGTCAGGAAGGTCCATGATGTGTCCTTCATGGCTCGAGAGAATGTTTTGGTGAAGATATCGCCCATGAAGGGTGTTATGCATTTTGGGAAGAAGGGAAAGTTGAGCCCCTAGTTCATTGGACCTTTTGAGGTGCTTCAGAGGGTAGGTAAGGTGTATTATAGACTTGCTTTGCCACCCAACTTGTCGAGTGTGCATCCAGTTTTTCATGTTTCCATGCTTCAGAAGTATGTTGGTGAGCCGTCCCATGTTTTGGACTTCAGCACGATTCAGTTAGAGGGTGATATGACTTATGACATGGAGCCAGTAGCTATTTTGGACTGGCAGGTCCGAAGGTTGAGGTCAAAGGATATAGCTTCAGTTAAGGTGCAGTGGAGAGGGCAGCTGGTGGAAGAGGCCACCTAGGAGACCGAGCGGGAGATATGGAGCAGATATCCATACCTATTTGAAACTCTAGGTATTTTTCTAGACTCGTTCGAGGATGAACGTTTGTTTAAGAGACCCGATTGGCTGTTCCGAGAGTTTTAGCCCCGTTTTCCCCGTTTCTGCTTCATTTTGTGTGGCTCCGCTCTTTTATGTTATGTTTGGTTGGCTCGGGTTCGGAGTGATTGTGTAGAGAAATGAGACACTTAGTCTCTTAAGTTGGTTATTTAGTAAGAAAATTCAACCGGAAGTTGACTTATAGGTAAATGATCTCGGAATTTGGTTTTTATGGTTCAGATAGCTTCGTTAGGTGATTTGGGACTTAGGAGAGTTTTCGTAATGTTATTCGGAGGTCCGTAGTAGAGTTAGGCTTAAATTGGCAAAATTGAATTTTTTGCGATTTCCGGTCGGCAGTGGAAAATTAGCTATCGGGGTCGGAATGGGATTCCGAAAGTTTGGAATAGGTTCATAGTGTCGTTCATGATGTGTGTGCAAAATTTCAGGTCATTCGGACGTTTGTTTGGTTGGTTTCGGCATCGTTGGCGAATTTCGGAAGTTTAGAAATCCTTAGGCTTGAATTTCGGGTTAATTTGGTGTTTTGATATTGTTTTGAATGTTCTGAGGGTTCGACTAAGTTTGGGTGATGTTATGTGAGGTGTTGGTATATTTGGTTGAGGCCCCGAGGGGCTCGGGATGATTTCGGATGGCCATCTGGGAGTTAGAACTTGGGTAAAATCTGTTGGTGTGCTGTTGTTTCTGATTTTCCGCACCTGTGGAAGGGTGATAGCAGGTGCGACCGTCGCAAATGCAATTTGGTGTCGCGGATGCGGAGTTTGGCAGGCTTGGGGTCTATCACAAAACCGAAACACCTGCAGATGCGGGGGATCCATCACAGGTGCAGACGGGGAGTCTTAAGTGAAGTCCACAGATGCGGGACCGCGGATACGGTATTTGAACCGTAGATGCGAACCCCTGGGGCAGAACATATAAATTCTTGCCTTCGCAAATTTAGACATTCTTCATCATTTTTCATACGAGTTGGAGATTTTGGGAGCAATTTGAACAGGGATTCAAGGGGATTTTCGTGGAGATAAGCTACTTGAACCTAAAACATGTTTCTATGGTTGTTTTTAACTGATTGAGCATGAAATTTTTGGATTTAAGGGTTAAAACTGGGGGATTAGGGCTTGAAACTTGAGACTAAGAATTGGGTGATTGGGGGGGGGGGGGAAATGAGGTTAGATTTTGATGAATTTGGTATGTATGGACTCGTGAGAGGATAAGGAATTTGATTTTGCCTTTTTTATCGGATTCCGAGACGTCGGTCCGGGGGTCGGGTATGGCCAATTTCGAGATTTTTGATGTAATTTGATTATTTTCGCATGGACTTTGTTCCTTTAGCGTATATTGATGTTATGAATCTGATTTTGAATAGATTCGGGGCGATTTGAGGCCGAGTCAAGCGGCAAGGGAATCGTGGAGTAAATTTTCATCCGGTTTGAGGTACGTAACGATTGTAAATCTAGACCTGAGGTATGAAACCCCGTACTTTCATACTATTTTGATAAATAAGGTGATGCACATGCTAGGTGACGGGCGTGTGGGCGTGCACCGATAGAGATTGTGACTTGGTCCGTCCCGTGGCAACTGTAGAGTTGCATATTTGATAAATTTTACATGATTTCTATGTGCTTTAGAAATGATTCTGTTAACTAGGGTTGAATGCCGTATTGATAGCAAATATATTCTTAGTCATGATTTATACATGTTTACTGTTAAATATTGTTCATCATTCTATTTTTAATATGTGAAAGATATTTTGGGCTAAGTCCCCTGAGTTTTACTGAAATGCCCGAGTGGCTTGTGAGGATGATGACTGAGTGGGGCCAAGAGCCGGATTTTGAGGAAGGTTATGGATCGGGATGCACGCCGCAACATTATAAGTTTTATATATATATATATATATATAT
>ML335215.1:0-26299 GCA_005239505.1 Nicotiana paniculata | reverse complement strand
TGTATGTATATGTATGTATATATATATATATATATATATATATGTATATGTATATGTATATGTATAAGGGAAAAGTTTACGGCGTTATATACGCACCACCGCCTGATCAGTTGGCATGCGTTGATGATGTTGCCCACATTGGCCGAATGATATGACGGGATGCCCTCAGAGGCTTGATGATGTTATGAACGCATATACCCATGCATGGTATGACATTTATACGCATATCCATGACATTATAAGTATTAAATGATTCACAGAGCTATTCAGACTTACATGTCGAGTCTTTTACTCCATGTTTCTCTCAGGTCTATTGTTTACTGATTTTCATTCCTTACATACTCGGTACATCATTTGTACTAACGTCCCTTTTGCTTGGGGACACTCCGTTTCATGCTCGCAGGTCCCGATAGACAGGTCGAAAGTCCTCCAAGTAGGCTATCAGTTCATCAGAAGATGTTGGTGTGCTCCATTTGCTCCGGAGTTTCTTATTTGGTCAGTACGATTTGGTCATGTATTGATTGGTATGGGGGGGACTCTGTCCCGACCTTTATGGTATTTATCTACTCTTAGAGGCTTGTAGACATGTGTCATGTACGTAACAGATTGTATGGCCTTGTCGGCCTATATTTAGTATACGAGTGATCATTTTGGTCTTATAGGCCCATATGTGTTATGTATAAGTTGATATTACATGTTTTGTTCTAGTTATCCTACGAAAGTATTTCCACCCGATTTACCTATGATAGCATGATATGAAAAGATATGTTATATTGGTAGTCGGTTGAGTAAGGTACTCATGGCCCGTCGCGGCCCATCAATTTGGGCCGTGACATTTTCTTGATGCGTATTTCGAGTATAATCAAATTATGATACACCTGGAGGATCAAGAAAAAACATCTTTCATCATAAATTTTGACATTTATTATTATAATGTAATGCCTTTAGGGCTTAAGAATGCCGGAGCCGCCTATTAGAGGCTCGTTCCTAAAATGTTTGAACGTCACATTGGTAAAATTATGAAAATTATATTGATAACATGTTGGTTATGTCTCTTAGTGCAAGAAATTATTTTACACATTTACAAGAGACATTTGATATTTTGAGAAAGTACAACATGAAGCTCAACCCTGAAAAATACACTTTTAGAGTTGGGCCGAGGAAGCTTCTTGGCTTCTTGGTTTCTCAAAGATGAATTGAAGTGAACCCCGACAAGAACAATCCATAGAAAATATCCCTTACCAATTGAAGAGTGTGAAGGAAGAGCAAAGGTTGACCATCAGGCTAGTGGTCCTTAGGAGATTCATATCAAGGTCATTGAAAAAATGTCACTATTTCTTTTCACTTTTGAAAAAGAAGAATTGTTTTTCGTGGACTCTGGAATGTCATCAAGTGTTGAAAGACCTAAAAGGGTACTAGCCCATTCCTCCGCTAATATCCAAACCGAAGGAGGGTGAGCAATTATTCATCTATTTATCGATTTCGAAATTTCCAGTGAGTGTAGTTCTACTTCGAGAGGAGAAAGGTACGCAATTTCCTATTTATTATGTTAGTAAAATTTTATCGGTAGAGAGATACGTTATTCAAACCTTAAAAAGTTAGCTCTAGCTCTTATAGTTGCCTCTCAAAAGCTTAGACCTTACTTTTAATGTCACCAAATAGCCGTTGTGATAAATTTTCCTTTGAGGAACGTCCTTCATAACCCTGATTTATCAGATGAAGTTGAAATTAGTGAAATACAAACCTTAGACAGCCATTAAGTTATAATTTTTGTCCTACTTTGTGGATGACTATAGTTCTAGATATATGCATTTAGCTGCTAAAGAAGCAGTTCTGGTGTTGGGAACCGTTTCGAGAGTAAGGACCCCATTTACGGATGGAGATGTAAAAGGGCCTAGTCTTGATATAGTATTAATCACTCCTTCGGAAGAGATCCTAAGACAGGCCACTAGAATTGTACCTTTGACTAAAAGAAACCGAGTATGAGACTTTGGTTACACGACTTGAATTAGCTCCGGGTAGGGTCCGAGGTGATCGAAATAAAGTGCGACTACCAGGTGTTAGTGAATCATATATATGGACTCTTTGGCACAAAAGAGGAGCACATGCAGCAGTACGTGAATAAGGTTCAAATGTTACTTTCCCGGTTCAACGAGTGGTCGGTAATTCATATCCTAATGGAAGAGAACATGAAGGCGGACACATTGGCCAATTTAGGGTCATCCACAAAAATAAAGGGAGCTAATTCCAGTGCAATAGTTCAGCTGTTACACTCAATATTGGATATGGAGGGTTATTGCGAAGTTAAATCAACCAACCTAATCGGGGATTGGAAAATGAGTTTATAGAGTATTTAAGGCATGGAAATTGCTTGAGGATGTTAAAGCTTCCCAGGCGGTATGAACTAAAGTTGGTCATTATTGCATTATTGATAGTCAACTATACGGAAGATCCTTTCAAGGACCATTGGCTCGGTATATAGGGACATTGGAGGCTGATTATTTGATGAGAGAAGTTCATGAAGGGGTAAGTATAAATCATTCCAATGTGGTGTTGGTTCTTAAATTGGTAAGGGTTGGATACTATTGGCCCAGGATGGAACAAGACACAAAGGCATTCGTTCAAAAAAGGGATAAGTGTCAGTGTCATACACAATTATTGTATCAGCCGGCAGAGCTTCTGCACTCGGTAGTGTCATCGTGGCCATTCATAAAATGGGGTATGGACATAGTTAGTCCTTTGCCTCAAGGGACCGAGTAGGTAAAATTTCTTTTAGTTTTAAATGATTATTTCACTAAATGGGTTGAAAGTGATGCTTACAAAAAGATTGGAGAGGAAGAAGTAATTTATTTCATATGAGATGATATTAATTGTTGGTTTGGAGTACCAAAATAATTTTCTTGGGAAAATGTGCCACAATTTATAGGTTCCAAAGTAACAATGAGAGGGATTGAAGATAAAAAGGATCACATCTTCTTCATATCATCCAATTGCTAATGGACAAGCAGAGTCAACCAATAATGTGATAATTCAAAACCTTAAAATGAAATTAGAGGATGCTAAAAGCAATTGGCCAGAATAGCTACGAGTGTTATGGGCATATCGAACAATGGCAAAGTCAAGTACGGGAGAAACACTTTTTCCTTGTGTACGATGGGAAAAATTTGATTCCAATGGAGATTAGGGAACCGACCATAAGGTATTCGTGGGAAAATGAGGAGGCAAATAATGAAGCAACGATGATTAAATTGGATATGCTTGAAGGGCGTCCGTTGTGAGGATGGTGGCACAAAAATGAAGGGTGGAAAGATACTATAACCGCACGGAAAATCTTCTATATTTCAAAGTCGCAGATTTGAATTTACGGAAAGTGACTGAAAGTACCCGATAATTTAATGAAGGGAAGTTACGATCGAAGTGGAAAGAACCTTACTGGGTTTCTACTATAATTGGTAAAGGTTTATATCAGTTGGAAAATCAAGATACAGTAAAAGGATCATATCAGTTGGAAAATCAAGATACAGTAAAATTACCAAGCAATTGGAACATGACTCACCTCAAAAGTTACCGTTGAAGATCCTTATTGATACTGAAAGTGTGTGTTGTAGTCTTTTTTCCTTTGTCCATTTTTTGTTCCAATTGGATTTTCTGGAAAGGTGTTTAATGAGTCAGCAACTAAAGTACTATGAAGAAGGATCCTCGACGATAACAAGAAATCCACTGTTCGAATTCTCATACTTAGCATCCGAACATTGGGGGAAAACTACTGTATATCAGAGCACTAAAAGTTTCATGAAACTCGGGGATTGTTAGAACTAGAAGTTGTATCTTATCAGGACTGAGAACTACATGACCAGCCCCGTAGAAATAAGTAGTACAAGTTAGCAACATCTATTGGTAGCTTTTTTTTCTTAAGAGAATTTTTGCTCATGTAAATGTACTTTTAGAAATGGAAGGAATAAATCAATGTCCTTTTGTTTTTATCTTTTTTCTTGTCCAAGTGATATGTTAAGATCTTTTTTATTTGAAAGTTAGTTAAACTTCAAATTATTATGCCTTAATGAACAAGATATGTCCTCTTCAAGAGCACCGTAAACATAAGGTCTATCTCTTATGAAATCATAGTTAAAGGGTAAATGCTGGAAGTATGATTGCCTTGAATTAAAGTTATCGGATGTAAGAAATTCCCGATCATTATCAAACAAATAAATGTTTTTGCACAAGAATTAAACAAAAGATGTCTTTCATTTCTTAAAATGACAAAATCAATTAATATTTCGCCATAGTTACAGGGAAATAAATATATTATATTAATTGGCTTTGCAGACGGGTCCAAAGGAAGAGAAGANGGCTTGAATGGATGGCTTCCAAGGCCAGGGCTCGATCCTGCACAATTCAGACCAGCTAGTATCTGTTTAATTTACTTAATGCACTCACAAGCCTTCGCATCGCTGCCCTAGCTTCGTGTTAAGGGAACAACTTAAAGAACAACTTACTCTATTGACGTAATATTCATTCATAGTGGACAGGTGGACGGTTCTGAAGACGGAGGGCCCTAAGAAACCCAGAAAGAAAAAAACCGAATGAATCTATGAAATTACGTCGATACTTCCACATATTATGGGTAACGTAGGAGACATCTCTATTTTTCCCCTGGGGAATCTTTAGAATTCCCACTGCTTAACTATCAATTCGCCTCTGACCATCAAATGAAATATGAATAACCCGTCCTCCTCTCTTTGAATGATGCATCTGTTAAAGATGAAGGATGATTCGCACTCAATTCAATACCTTCATCCTCGTCCTTATCTTCCTCTTCATCTTTCTCTTCGATCCCTAATGACATAGAACTTGTGTTCGAGGAGCTTGGATGTAACGACCCGGCCGGTTGTTCCCGGAGTAATAGCCCTATTTTCCCCGTTTTTGCTTCATTATATGTGGTTCAACTTCACTATGTTGTGTTAGATTGGTTGGCTCGGGTCCAGAGCAAATATTGGACAAAAATAAGACACTTACTCTCTTGACTTGGTTCAATAGTTGGAAAAGACAACCGAAAGTTGACTTATTGGTAAACGACCTCAGAATATAGATTTTATGGTTCGGATAGCTTCGTTAGGTGATTTGGGACTTAGAGTGTGTTCGAAATGTGGTTTTGATGTCCAGTGTAGAATTAGGCTTCAATTGGCGAAAGTTAGTTTTTGGCAATTTCTGATTGGCAGTGGAAAATAGGCTATCGAGTCGGAATGGAATTACGAAAGTTGGAGAAGGTTCGTAATGTCATTTTGGACGCCTGTGCAAATTTTCAGGTAATTTGGATGTGTTTTGGTTAGTTTCGGCATTGTTGGTGATTTTCGGAAGATTTAGGATTCTTAGGCTTGAATCATGAGTCAGATTTGTGTTTCGATGTTATTTTGAGTTTCCCGAGGGTTCGAATAAGTTTGGGTTATGATTTATGACATGTTGGTATATTTGACTGGGGTCCCGAGGGGCTCGGGCTTGAGTTCGGATGGTTAACGGAGGTTTGGACTTGGAAAGTTACAGTAAACCTGTTGCTGGTGTGGTCGCACCTCCGGAAGGAAGACCGCAGGCGCAAGGTCCGCAGGTGCGAAGACCTTGTGCAGGTGCAGAAAAGGGAGATCTGGCCTAGGAGCACAGGTGTGGATGCCTGGTCGCACCTGCAAGCCCGCAGGTAAGAGAAGAGGTCCGCGGGTGCGGAAGTCGGGATTGCGCAGCTGCGCACCTGGGACCGCAGGTGCGGGTCTGCAGGTGCGCTAATGAGGCCGCAGGTGCGGGAATCACTGGGCAGATCATATATAAATGTCCCTTAGCGAATGTTTTGCCACTTTCATCACTTTTGAATGCGGGCTGAGGCATTTTGGGGGCAAATTGAAGAGGAAATTCGAGGGTCTTCTGTGGAGGTAAGTTTCTTGGACTAAAAACTTGATTTTATGTTGATATTTTATTGATTAGACTTGGAATTAGTGGAATTTAATGGCATAAATTGGGGTTTAGGGCTTGGGAAATTGAGATTTATAATTAAGGAATTTAGGGGTCAATTGTGGTCGGATTTTGATGCATTTTATATGTATAGACTCGGGAGAGGATAAGGATTCTTGTGATGCAATTTGTATAGAATTCCGAGATGTGGGCCCGAGGGTCGGGTTTGGTTAATTTCGGGAATTTTGCCTAATTTTGATAATTTTCAAGTGGGCCTTGTTCCTTTAGTGTATATTGATGATATTAATCTGGTTTTAGATAGATTTGGAGTGGTCGGGAGCCCATTTGAGAGGAAAGAGCATTGCGGATTAGTATTTGGGCCAATTTGAAGTAAATAATGCCTGTAAATTTTGTTCTGAGTGTATGAAACCCCAAACTTCGTATTTTCTCACTATTTTCGGAGTGGCACAAATGTCGGATGACGAGTGTGTGGCGTGCACTGATTGTGGATTTTGACTTGGTCCTTCCTGTGGCAACTATTGAGTTGCGTATTTACCTTGAAATCATATGTTAATTCGTGTTTTAAGACTATTGTCATATTTGGGTTGTAAGCTATGTTTGGGGCCTTGTGCCGACTTGTTTAGACCCCTTGGGGGCTTTTACTGCTATTTCCTCACTGTGTTGACTTATGATTTACACTCGGTCATATTATGTTTAACAGATTTTGAAACTCAGCCTTATTTACACTATTTTGAGATATAAAATGATGTTTTGGGTCGAGTACCCCGTTTTACTAACAGCCCGAGTGGCTTTTTGAGAGTTTCTGACTGAGTGAGGTCGAGGGCCTGATTGTGAGGATATGATATGCCACGAGGTGGCTTGATATTAGTGCTTGGGCCGAAAGAGGCCCTCCGGAGTCTGTACACACCCCTAGTGAGCGTAGGTACCTACTGAGTGCGAGTGTCGAGTGCCGAGTGATGAGTGATTGGGAGGTATGAGTGACTGTGAGGTTCCCCGAGGGGCTGATTATGAGTGACTATGAGGTATGCCCGAGGGGATGATTCTGAGTGATGATACGCTCGAGGGACAGTTCCTGATACATGTTTTGCCCGAGGGGCTTACACTAAACTTCTTGAAAGTTATGTTGAAACTGTTGGCAAGTATTTCCAAATGATATTCACTGAAATCGTCTTTTAAGCGTGATGATTTAACGTATACACTGTTGGAAAGAAAGACTATGCTTATTGTGAAATGATGATTTGACTTTTTATGTTTCTTACTGCTTAGACCTGATTTATTTTCATTACTACTGAGTTGGCGTACTCACATTACTCCCTGCACCTTGTGTGAAGAACCAGGTGCTAGGGCAGAGTGAGATGTGTATCTGTACCAGAGACTTCTCGGAGATTTTGCGAGGTAGTTGCACGCGTCCGCAGCCCTGCTCTCTCTCCTACTTACTATTATAGAGTTTATTTTCTAGAGTTGTATATTTTCTGTAGATGCTCATGACCAGTGACTCCGGGGTCTCGGATTTGTATGTAATATTGGATGTAGCTTTATCTGTTTTTAAAATGTTTAAAAGAAACCTTAATGGGTTATCAGTTTAGTAATGATATAAATCGAAGATTATTTACGATTAAGAGTGGATTTCGCTGTTCTAGTTCCACGATAGGCACTATCCCGACTGGTTTAGATTTGGGGTCGTGACATTGAAGCACTGGGCCGAGCGGGAAGTTTATCGAAGGCAAATGTATCCAATTTAAGATCCTCGGCAATGAAACCATCCAAGTTTGAAATTTGTTCTTTGGCCTCCACCAAAGTCTTCCTCCTCGTGTGATAAATCACTTAAGTTTTCTCAAGGAGGAAAGAATTTTCTCGATTTTGTAGTTTGGCTCGAAGCTTCTTGATTATGGATTGTAGTTTTTCATTTTCAGCCCTCATGATATCATAGGTCTGGAAAATTTTAATATATGTCCTCGCACATTTGCGGTTCTGCTCCGTGATCTATTTGAACCTTTCCTCCATCCTAGCTCTCTTCTCCTCAGAGCAACATCCTCTTCTATTTTGGAACGTACGCTTGTCTCTAGGTTATTTATTTGCTTCATGGAAGCAGACTCACGTTCGACTTCCAAAGTTACAGCATTATGTAGTTCAACCCACTTAGCCTTCAGCTCCTCAAGTTCTGAGTTCAGTTGAACGGCCTCTCGGATATGAGCCATCTTTTCTTGCTCACATTGCTCCAACTAGGATTTAAGCTTGTTCATCTGCACAAATATTGACTCTAAGGGTTGGAGGCGGGAGGCGAGTTAATCTAGTTGAGCGGCAATATGATCTCGTTCGATGGCAATTCTTTTTTGTCTTGGATCATCTTCTGCAAGCCTTCGGAGTCAAGGAGATTAGCCTAAAAATTCAACGATTAAATTTATGAGGATTTCTAGCAAGAGAAAAGAGAAGAAGGAATAATAATTTGATACCTGAGTAGCAAAGTGCATGTTACTGTTAATTAGGCATTCTGCATAAAGGGCTTCCATCTTCCGCAAGACCTTGTTCAAATCCAAAGGCTTCAAGTAGATAGCAACCTCCACCGGCTTCGGGAGTAAATAGCACTCATTCGAAACCAAAAGAGTGACACTACATTTACCATTGGGGTTTCGAATGGGTTCCGAGAAAGTGTTTGTCACGACCAAAACTGATGGGCCGCGATGGGCCGCGATGGGCACCCGGTACCTTACTCAACCAAGTACCAATGTAATGTATTTTCGTGTCATACTATCATAGTTAAATGAAATAGAAAGGTTGTTGTGAGATAAATAGAATGAAACATGAGGGAACACTCGACATAGGATGACCCAACATATAATAGAAACGTATACACATGAAATATGGGCCTATAAGGACAACATGATCATTTATATACTCAAAACATAGGCCGGAAAGGCCGTACAAGTATCTGTATATATGACATCTGTCTACAAGCCTCTAAGAGCACACAAGTATCATAAGGTCAGGGTTGGGCCCCACCATACCAATCAATACATGTCCTAATTATACTGACCAAATAAGTAACTCTAGAGCAAATAGAGCCCACCAACATATTCCACTGAGCTGATAGCCTACTTGGAGGACTCTCACCTGTCTATCGGGACCTGAGGGAATGAAACGCAGCGTCTCAAGGAAAAAAGGATGTTAGTACAAATAATGTACCAAGTATGTAAGGAATAAAATTCAGTAAATAAAAGACATGAGAGAAACATGGAGTAAAAGACTCGACATGTAAGTCTGAATAGCTCTGTGAATCATTTAATACTTATAATGTCATGCATATGCAAATAAATGTCATTTAATACTTATTGTATAGATCATGCTGATATAAATGTTTCATGATTCATAGAGCTTTTCAGACTTACAGTTTGAGTCCTTTACTTCATGTTTCTTTCATGTCTTTTATATACTGTTTTTCATGCCTTACATACTCGGTACTTTATTCGTACTAACGTCCCTTTTGCCTGGGGATGCTGCGTTTCATGCCCGCAGGTCCCGATAGACAGGTTGACAGTCCTCCTAGTAGGCTATCGGCTTAGCGAAAGGTGTTAGTGCGCTCCACTTGCTCCGGAGTTTCCTATTTGGTCAGTATGATTTGGACATGTATTTATTAGTATGGCGGGGCCCAGTCCCGACATTTATGTACTCTTAGAGGCTTGTAGACAAATGTCATGTATATGAATACTTGTATGGTCTTGTCGTACTATGTTTTGAGTATATAATTGATCATGTCGGCCTTAGAAGCGCGTATGTCACATGTATAAATTTCTATATCATGTTGGGTCGCCTGATGTCTAGTATTCCTTTATGTTTTATTTTGGTTATCTCATGATGGCCCTTGTGGCCCATTTTCCCATGATGGTGTGATAAGAAAGATACATTATGTTGGTACGCAGTTGAGTAAGTCACCGGGTGCCCATCGTGGCCCTTCGATTTAGGTCGTGACAGATGTGGTATCAGAGCAGTTCTGTCCTAGGGAGTCTACAAGTCATGTCTAGTAGACTCTTATTTATGAGTGTGTTGTGCATCATACTTATAAGCAGGAGGCTACAGAGCATTTAGGATGTCACTCTTTCTTCTTACTCTAGATCATGTAGTAGAGCTCAGTTGTAAGAATTCAAAATTCTAATTAAATTTTATTCGTAATACAACATTACCTCATTCAAAAAGATAGTTGGTAAGAGATTGAATATGGTTATGGAAGAGTTGAGTCAGAACAACTCGATTATGCATCATGCTTATGATGAGTAAATGTGAGGTCGTCAGCAGATCATGTGTGTACTAAGATGTGTAAGCTTCTTGATAAGGAACTCTAGGCATGAATATCTATCAACCTCTATGGTAAAAAGCAACGAGAGAATCAGAAGGTAGATACAAGTTTCAACAAGTAAAAGAAGCAAGGTGAAGAAGAATACGAGGTACCCAGTTAGTGAAGATTATCTGTATCTACAATTTTTGCAGAAATATATAATCATTTTGAGTTACGTTCAACAGTAACAGAGATATACACACTTGACAAAACCCATCTCAGTTATGCCCTATAGGAGTTAACATTTATAGTTTAAGAGAAGGATAGAATATCAGGATCCAACTGGGGTTAGAGTAACCCAAGATTGTGGATGGATTGTTATCATTAACTCACAATTCCTAAGAATATTGCAAATGTGGTAATAGTTCTCCTTGTGAGACACTCTGATGGTGCACCCAAAAATAGTACAGCTAGATATGAATACTTGAAAATTCAAAAATTTCAGAAGATAGGCAGTGGAATCCTAGAAGGGATAAATATTTACCTTAGTATGGCTCCATTCCCTAGTTAAGAGGGAATGTTAGGTGAACCAAAGATCCAGTGGATAGAGCAAGGGGAGCTAAAAAAAGAAAGAATATTTTGTTAAAAGTTTTCATAATAAAGTGATAGACAGAAATATTAGCATGAGAATAAGAAGAGGGTAAATGAAGCATTATGATTGAGATGTGATAAATGGGTGATAAAGGTAACTCAAAATATGACAGGATGACAGAGTCTATAGTCAAGTGAAGCAAAATACAAGAGGTTACAGTCCTTGAGACAATAAAAGAGTATAAGGCATAAAGTCATATCCCCATTTCGAGAAATGAGTTGGTGACTCCAATATGATTACCAGAGGGAAAAGTTAGACCCCACGTTACACCCTATGTTTTCATACATGAAAGTACGCCATAAGTAAATTGATGAAAGCTCATAAATAAGATGTTACATCCTGCATTTTCGTATGTTAAAGTTTCGTCGTAATTCAATCGATGTAAGTTCGAGAATGAGATTATCTTGAGGTTATAAGCATTTATCCTATTTATAACAAGCGATAAGTAAGTGCCTTGGAGGTTAAAGGGTAAACGAATCAATGAAAGTGAGTTTCGCCGAAGTTTGTCAATATGGGATATAATACAGTCTGAGCTATAATACCCAGTATTTATGGGCTAGTGCCATACAAGATACCCCATAAACACGATAGTAGGATACATAAAGTGTGTTCAAAAAGTGATCATTACATTAAGTAATTTGAGATAATTCTTAATTATGTGGGTAATTAGTTAATTATTGGTTAATGGGAGATTAATTAGTTAATTAAGGAATTAGTGAATAATTAAATTTTTGGATAAAGCCTAAAAGGCCCCAATGTGGCAGACCAATAATTCTAAATTTAAGACACTTAAGTCAAATTCCAAGGTGGCACAAATTTGTGAGTTTGGTGACACCAAGTCTTCAAAGTGGGGTCCACACCACCATGACATTAAAATTACTTCTCTAATTCACAAGTGAAGACATTTTTACATCTAATTTAAAGGCTTCAACAAGATGAAACTTCATTAGCAACGTGAGTTTCTTCAATCTCTCACTCAAAAGAGATTTATTAATATTATAGTAACGGGATTTTGTTATTCTAAAGCAGTACGGTACAATCTTTCTCAAGAATATCATACAGATTTTCCCCTACTTCGATCCACTGTTACGTGCTTTATCACAAAAGATGTATGTTAGAGGGATTGTCAAGAGAATTGGCTCAAGTATGTTAAGGTTATCCCTTCTTTCTTTTTGGCATGATCCATACAATACAAACGAAACGAGAAAATGTACAACTTTCATAAATGACTCTATTCATAGAAATACTAGAGATGCCTATATTCTTGATTTCCCATGTGACCTATTATTTTATCATCTGTTCATGGGTCTCAGAAAATATGTAAGTTGATAAAGTTTATTTCATGATATAAATCAAAGACATAATGGTCTTATGACACTCCAAAAGATTTTATTAACGTACTTCTCATGCATTGCATTCATTTATACATGTACATTGACCCATGACCAGATGGCGTTATATATATATGGGATATGGGAAAAGGTTACGGCGTTATATATGCATCACCACCTGATCAGCTGGTATATATTGATGATTTTTCCCACAGTGGTGGAGATGATATGATGGGATACCCTCAGAGGCTTGATGATGTTATGAATGCATATACCTACGCATGGTATGACATTTATACGCATATGTATGACATTATAAATGTGAAACGATTCACGGAGCTATTCAGACATACATGTTGAGTCTTTTACTCCATGTTTCTATCATGTCTATTGTTTACTGATTTTCATACCTTACATACTCGGTACTGTCACGACCCCAAATCTAAACCAGTCGTGATGGTGCCTATCGTGGAACTAGGCTAGCCAAAACCACACTTAAATCGTAATAATCTTTCATTTATATCATTACTAAACTGATAACCCATAAAGGTTTCTTTTAAACATTTTAAAATAGATAAAGCTACACCTTATATTAAATACAACCCCGAGATCCCGGAGTCACTGGTCATGGGTATCTACATAAAATATATGACTAAAAAGAAATGAATAAACTGTATAATAGTACGCAGGAGAGGGCAGGACTGCGGACGCGTGCAGCTACCTCGTAAAATCCCCGAGAAGATCTCTGGAACAGATACACCGCTCACTATGCCCTAACACTTGGATATGCACACAAGGTGCAGGGAGTAATGTGAGTACGCCAATTTAGTAGTAATGAAAATAAATCAGGTCAAAGCAGTAAGAAACACATAAATCAAATCATCATTTCACAATAAGCACAGCCTTTCTTTCCAAGAATGTATACGTTAAATCATCACGCTTAAAAGCCGATTTCAGTAAAATCATTTGGAAATATACTTGCCAATACTTTCAACATAACTTTCAAGAAGATTAGTGTAAAATGATAAAATTCATAAAAATCCCCTCGGGCAAAACATATTTCATAAGTTCAGAGTGAAAGTGGTAAAATCATAAGTAGCCCCTCGGGCGAAAACATGTATCAGAACCTGCCCCACGGGCATGCCTCATAGTCAGTCATAATCATCCCCTCGGGCATACCCACAGTCACTCATGCCTCCCAATCACTCGTCACTCGGCACTCAGTAGATACGTGCGCTCACTGGGGTGTGTATAGACTTCGGAGGGGCTCCTGCAGCCCAAGCGCTAATATCAAGCGACCTCGTGGAGTATCATATCCTCACAATCAGGCCCTCGGCCTCACTCAGTCAGCAACTCCCAAAAGACCCTCGGTCGTATGAGTAAAACGGGGTACTCGACCCAAAAGTATCATTTTATATCTCAAAATAGTGCAAATAAGGCTGAGTTTCGAAATCAGTTAAACATAACATGACTGAGTGTAAATCATAAATCAACAGTGATGAAATAGCAATAAAAACCCCCTCAAAGGGGTCCAAACAAGTCGGCACGAGGCCCCAAACATTGCTTATAGCCCAAATATATCAATAGTTTTAGAACACAATTTAACATATGATTTATAGGAAAAATACTCAACTCAATAGTTGCCGCAGAGAGGACCAAGTTCAATCCAAAAAATCAGTACATACCACATACTCGTCATCCGACATGTGCGCCATTCTAGAAATAGTGGGAAATACGAAGTCTGGGGTTTCATACCCTCAGGATAAGATTTATAGCCATTACTCACCTCTACCCGGGCCAAAGTACTAATCTGCGATTCTCTTGCCCCTCAAATCGACTCCCAAATGCTCCGAGTCTATCACAATCAGATTAACATCATCAATATACGCTAAAGGAACAAAACCCAATCGAAAACTATCAATTTAGACACAATTCTCGAAATTCAGCCAAACCCAGCCTCGGGCCCACGTCTGGAATTCAATGAAAATCGCGTCACAAGAATCCTTATCCCTTCTCGAGTCTATACATATAAAATGCATCACAATCCGATCAAAAACAATGCCTAAATTCCTTAATTTACAAGTCTTAATTTCCCAATCCCGAAACCCCTAATTTATGCCATTTAACCACAAATGCCAAGCCTATTCTGTCACAAATTAGCATAGAAATGAGTTTATAATCCGGGAAACTTACCTCCACGGAAGATTATCGAATTCCCCCTTTAATTTTCTCCCAAGCTAGCTCAATCCTGCATCCAAAATGAAAAGAAATGCCAAAATTTTGTGGAGGTACCTATTTATATTGTCTGTCCAGTTAATCCGCACCTGCGGACAATTCTTCGCACCAGCGGTCCCAGGTGCGCACCTGCGAAATCCCACTAAAATCCAAACTTCGCAGGTGCGGCCCATGCGTTACACGTGCAAATTCCTCCAGCCTGGCCTCTTTTCGCACCTGCGCAAGGACCTTTGCACCTGCGGCCTCGCATCTGCGGCTCCCCATCTGCAGGTGCGGCCATACCGATAAAATAACACCAGCAGCTATTTTGCTGCAAATTCGTAAGTCCAAACCTCCGCTAACCATCCAAAATCAACCCTGAGCCCCTCGGGGCCCCAACCAAACATACCAACACATCCCATAACCTCATTTGACTTTTAGTCGAGCCTTCGAAACACCAAAAACAATGCAAAACACCAAAATCACATCAAATTCAAGCCCATGAACTTTAAAACTTCTAAATTTCGACAATGATGCCGAAACCAACCAAAACATATCTGATTGACCTAAACTCACCTAACGAAGCTATTCGAGCCATAAAATCCACATTCCTAGGTCGTTTACCAATAAGTCAACTCTCAGTTGGCTTTTCCACTATTGAATCAAGTTAAGATACTAAGTGTCTCATTTCTCTACAAAAATTTCTCCGAACCCGAGCCAACCATCTAACACAACATAATGATGCTGAACCACATATAATGAAGCAGAAACGGGGGAAACGGGGCTAAACTCTCGGAACGACCGGCCAGGTCGTTACATCCTCCCTCACTTAAACATACGCTCATCCTCGCACGTGCCAGGAGTTTTTCTCCAACGCCATCAAACTGCCATGTAGCCTACCATGTACATACCCGGGGGTGATCCCATGCCACCCTATCCCATATTGGTCCAATAGCACAACACCGTTGAAATTTTGATATCCAATCCTGACCAATAAACCTTAGAACCAAATTCCCACTTCTGAAATAATATACAAGATAAAAATTTCCATAACTATAAACTGAACAAGTCTGAACATGCTGAATTAAGCCATATACGCGCCTCAGATGAAATCACATAATACACCACATGACTCAAACACCTAGAGCGATAACTCCTAATCACAATAGTTGCTCTGACCAACCCAATGCCAGTACATTACCTCTTATCAAGAAATGCCTCGCTCTAACACTTTCATATACTACCGATGAGGAAAGAAACACGTAGAAACTAACAACCATTCGTTCGATCAATCAGAAATGAAGCTCCCCCTTCCCAAATAGGAATTAGAGAAGATTTCTAAGCCGACTCCCGATATTTATCCTTCCAACTATGTTGTAGACAATTCTGATAATATTCATCCTAAGTCCAATGACCTCTTCTCATCCAACACAACCACTCTGATGACATGACCTGTGTAACTCGTGCACTCAATAGCAGCATCCCAATGTAATCAAATTATATAAAAGATTCACACGAGGGGACCATCCCGCATTAACAATTACCATCACACACCATGCTAAGAGCCTGACACTCATCGAAAAGTCAAAACACACGAATCTGACACCAAGGATCACACCCCCACATAACTCTGCTACAATGCGTGATCCCATCCACATGCTGGTCCACATGAAATACTTTAAGTTACCTTGCTCAAAATCAATAACCATGCGCAATTCGACATCAAGTACTCAAAGTGTGTTTCCATAACCACGGGGAAATCAAACGATATCATGCCACACAAACCCGAATGAACATAACCAATTCGTCTTAACCTCGCAACACCCAATTACCTACCTTAGTCAAATTCAGCTATAAAGCCCAATCCGCACTATATGTGCCTATAACCAACAATCACAACCCCTCGCAACACCGAAGGGTAACTCATACATCACTCCAGAACATAAATAAACTCAATGACAATCGAATGGTACATTCCTCAACAATAGAAATTTGAAGTTAGTAATTTCGACCCGGTGTAGAACACACACTCATGCGGACCGACCAATAACCGTGAATCAACTCTGGTCACCCACAACAGATAGATAACTCACCGAAAAGTTCACAATGACTGAATCATGGTACATACTAAAATCTGACTAGCTTTGCTCGCATCTTCACAGTTCACTACCACAAAATAACCTGTTTATGAGAACTCTTAAGTCTCGAAGTCCATGAAGTGCACGAATTACTATATCTGATCCCAAAACCACCTCTCGAATACTTAGCACATCCCTAATACTTAATCATTCCACGAGGGATACCCCTATAATTCTTCTGTGTTACCAAGAAACCTTGAATATCAACATTCGATCCCAAAAGAGAGCATCGCAATACCAATGAATTACCCGTAACTCAAACACATTGTTGTTTCTGAAATGTATACCCTCATCAAGCCGCACCATTTAGTGATATCATCTACCTAGTCATCTAAAACTGCCCATGATGCCTAAGCATTTATGACCTTCCTTCAAGAACTGAACCGCGACCTCACACATGCAGATCTCAACTCTACACAACATACTGCATACACCCTGCCATACTACGATAAATATGAGAACTTCATAATCCCTTCTGAGCCACAAGCAACTACGCACCCAACTAGTCAAGAACTCCCCATTTGATCCCATTTAGAAGCAAAATCACTATACATCACATGCACCTCACGCCTGCAGAAAATACACATCTCTACGTGGTAAAAACCATCAGGAGATATCTGAAATACCATTTGTAAAACACCAAACCGTCAGGACTGAATCCTTCTAACTCAACCAAGCTACACAGGCCACCAAAAATTCAAGAGCATTGCTAAGAAACACCTGTAAGAACTCATTACCTTATGAACACACAAAGAACTAACCGTATCCCTTACAATGCCGATCCGACCTACTACTAAGTTGTCCTATTTACCCGAGTTTCTTCTGACTTACCTTCAAATTGATACTTCTCCTTGTAGTAATACCGCAATTCTCAACCCAGACTCACCTCACGAGACCCCAAGCATAACACCATACCGCCTAAGGCTCGTAAGCCGCTGAATACTCTCTCGAATATCCCCAAAAGTACCACATCCAAAATACTTACCCTGAAGAGACTTCCTGCGATCTAAAGTCATTACCTTCACCTTCTTGATACCTATATGTAGAACCCATGATGATGTAGAAATGCTACAAGTCCTGACATCCTCCAACGTAAATCTCAATTACACCGGCCAATTACACAGAATCGACCTGACCCGTTTGCACACTAACATACTAGGAAAGTAATCCACTCACTTGAATCCATAAGCAAGTTCATACACTGCACACACTACACCTTTTTAAAATTTCCACTGAATCATTCAATAGAACCCAATTACCAAATAGAGTACATTACGACCTATATCAAAGAAATTTTCATTACTCGAATCATCCCCAGACCCCACATCTACAGGTCATAAATGATTTACCAATATACCTCGAACTGAAAGCAATACCACACATAATCGTGTAATCAACTTATCATTAACGTACTCCCCCACTTGGCTCAAAGCCAACGATCAAGACAACCAATAACTCACAACGCCCATAATAACACAACCCGTCTAATAGCTCAAGTCATCTGCAAATCTCGCATTCACCATTGTAATAGTCATGCCAACTTCCACAAGCGATCTAAACTCAAATTACAACATATATCATTTACTTGTAAAAGAGAACTTACTACAGAACAACATAAGAATCACACACCCCAGGAAAACCCGCCGGAGATACCCCTGCTCGCTTAGCCTCAAATTGATATCTCTCTGTACACTTCTGAAGACCATAACTATCACGCAATCACTACACCCTTCTGCATCTAAACACAAACAACGCCTACCCTCGAGGCATCACAATATGCGGTAAGGACCTGAAGCTGATGGAAGAACTAACACTGGAGCGGTGGTCAAAGAAATCTTGAGCTTCTGGAAGCTCTAACCACACATGTCTGACCACATAGATACCCTCACTGGACACCACGTGCCCCAAGAATGCTACTGAACCGAGCCAATATTCACACTCGGAGAACTTTGCATAGAGCCTTTCCTCCCTGAATCCTTATAAAACCATCCTCAAATACTGAGTATGCTACTCCTGGCTACGCTATACATCAGGATTCCATCAATGAATACAATAACAAATGAGTGCTAATACGGTTGCAATACACCACTAATCAGTTACATGAACACTACTGGGGCAATGATCAGCCCAAAGGACATTAGCAGGAACTCATACCACAACAGAAGGTTCCACTTCACTCCATAACTAAACAACATGAGAGGTCTTCCAATACACTCACAACTCAAAGCCATATACCAAGCCGAGAAAGAATTCAAACACTCAACAATTCTTGCTACATATCCAGTCCATCCCCTTTTTGTCACAATCAAACAATATGAACACATATCACCCTCAAATCATACTCACCACTTAGACATCCAGTCACAAAGTACCATAAATAAGGACACCAACGGACATATAAGTCACCAAATGCACAGCTCACAGAATCGAAATCTTAGCACTCAAACAACAGAATGAATCCGGCCTTAAGTCCTCCAGACTGGTCCATTACAACCATGCTAAAATCACATCTCATCCATGGAAGTCACAAGTCGTCGATGCACAACTGATACCAAGCGCTCTCGTGCGCGTTCGAATACAAGGATGGAATTCAAGAGTTACGCTCTTGGGTGAATAAAATGGATTCGCACGACAAGAATTCAAGAATGTGAGATTTTCCTAAGGGTTATGCAGCCTCTCGAAGATAAGTATAGACGTTTCTTTACCGATCCGCATGACTCTACTAAACCTGCTCATGACCGGTGAGTCCTATGTAACCTAGCGCTTTGATGCCAACTTGTCACGACCCCAGATCTAAACCAGTCGTGATGGCGCCTATCATGGAAATAGGCTAGCCAAAACCACACTCAAATCGTAATAATCTTCCATTTATATCATTACTAAATTGATAACCCATAAAGGTTTCTTTTAAACATTTTAAAACAGATAAAGCTACACCGAATATTAAATACAACCCCGAGATCCCAGAGTCATTGGTCATGAGCATCTATATAAAATATACAACTGAAAAGAAAAGAATAAACTCTATAATAGTAAGAAAGAGAGGGAAGGATTGCGGACGCATGCAACTACCTTGCAAAATCCCCAAGAAGATCTCTGGAACAGATACACAGCTCACTCTGCCCTAACACTTGGATCTGCACATAAGGTGCAGGGAGTAATGTGAGTACGTCGACTAGGTATTACTGAAAATAAATCAGGTCAGAGCAGTAAGAAACACATAAATCAAATCATCATTTCACAATAAGCGTAGCCTTTCTTTCCAACTATGTATACGTTAAATCATCACGCTTAAAAGTCGATTTTAGTAAAATCATTTGGAAATATACTTGCCAATAGTTTCAACATAACTATCAAGAAGTTTAGTCTAAAGTGATAAAAGTCATAAAAAGCCCCTTGGGCAAAACATATTTCATAAGTTCAGAGTGAAAGTGGTAAAATCATAAGTAGCCCCTCGGGAGAAAACATGTATCAGAACCTGCCCCTCGGGCGTGCTTCACAGTCACTCATAATCAGCCCCTCGGGCATACCTCATAGTCACTCATGCCTCCCAATCACTCGACACTCGCACTCAGTAGGTACTTGCACTCACTATGGGTGTGTACAGACTCCAAAGGGGCTCTTTCAGCCCAAACGCTAATATCAAGCCACCTCATGGCGTATCATATCCTCACAATCAGACCCTCAGCCTCACTCAGTCAGAATTTCTCAAAAGCCCCTCGGGCGTATCAGTAAAATAGGGTACTCGACCCAAAAGCATCATTTTATATCTCAAAACAGTGTAAATAAGGCTGAGTTTCAAAATCAGTTAAACATAAAATGATTGAGTGTAAATCATAAATCAACAGTGAGGAAATAATAGTGAAAAGCCTCCCCAAGGGGGTCCAAACAAGTCGGCACGAGGCCCCAAACATGGCTTACAGCCCAAATATATCAATAGTTTTTGAACACAATTTACCATATGATATATATATAGTAAAAATACGCAACGCAATAGTTTTCGCGGAGAGGACCAAGTCTAAACCAAAAAATCAGTACACGCCAAATACTCGACATCCGACATGTGCGCCATTCTAAAAATAGTGAGAAATACGAAGTCTTGGGTTTCATACCCTCAGGACAAGATTTATAGCCATTACTTACCCCCACCCAGGCCAAAGTACTAATCTGCGATGCTCTTGCCTGTCAAGTCGACTCCCAAATGCTCCGAGTCTATCACAATCAGACTAACATCATCAATATACGCTAAAGGAACAAAACCCAATCGAAAACTATCAATTTAGACACAATTCCCAAAATTTGGCTAAACCCAAGCCTCAGGCCCACGTCTCGGAATTTGATAAAAATTGCATTACAAGAATCCTTATCCCTTCCTGAGTCTATACATATAAAATGTATCACAATCCGACCACAAACAACGCCTAAATTCCTTAATTTAAAAGTCTCAATTTCTCAAGCCCTAAACCCCCAATTTATGCCATTTAAACACAAATTCCAAGCCTAATCCGTCACAAAACAACATAGAAACGAGTTTATAATCCGGGAAACTTACCTCCACTAAAGATTCTCGAATTTCCCCTTCAATTTGCTCCCAAACTAGCTCAATCACGCATGCAAAATGAAAGGAAATGCAAAAATTTAGCGGAGGCACCTATTTATGATGTCTGCCCAGTTAATCCGCACATGCGGACAATTCTTCGCACCTGCGGTCCCAGGTGCCACCTACGAAATCCCACTAAAATCCAAACTTCACATCTGCGAGTCATTTTCCGCACCTGCTGCTTCCCAGGAGCGGCCCATGCCTCGCACCTACGGATTCCTCCAGCCTGGACTCCTTTTGCACTTGCGCAAGGACCTTCGCACTTGCGGCCATCGCACCTACGGCTCCCCATCTGTAGGTGCGTCCATACAAATAAAATAACACCAGCAGCTATTTTGCTGCCAATTCCTAAGTCCAAACCTCCGCTAACCATCCGAAATCAATTCAGAGGCCCTCGGGGCCCCAACAAAACATACCAACACATACCATAACCTCATTCAAACTTAGTCGAGCCTTCGAAACACCAAAACAACGCAAAAACACCAAAATCACATCAAATTCAAGCCTATGAACTTTGAAACTTCTAAATTTCGCCAATGATGCCGAAACCAACCAAAACACATCCGATTGACCTAAATATTTGCACACATATCCAAAATGACATTGCGAACCTGCTCCAACTTCCGAAATTCCATTCCGACCCTCATAGCCTATTTTCCACTGCCGACCGGAAATCATCAAAAACTAACTTTTTCCAATTCAAGCCTAATTCTACACCTGACATCAAAACTTCATTCGTAACATACTCCTAAGTCTCAAATCACCTAACAAAGCTATCTGAGCCATAAAATTCAAATTCGAGGTCGTTTACCAATAAGTCAACTCCCAGTTGACTTTTCCACTATTGAACCAAGTTAAGAGACTAGGTGTCTCATTTCTCTCCAAAAATTACTCTGAACCCGAGCCAACCAATTTTAACACAACATAATGAAGCTGAACCACATATAATGAAGTAGAAATGGGGGAAACGGGGCTAAACTCTCAGAACGACCGACCGGGTCGTTACAGGTACATTATTTGTACTGATGTCTCTTTTGCCTGGGGACGTTGCATTTCATGCCCACAAGTCCCGATAGACAGCTTAAGAGTCCTCCAAGTAGGCTACCAGCTCAACGGAAGGTATCGGTGCGCTCCATTTTCTCCAGAGTTGCTTATTTGGTCAGTATTATTTTGATATGTATTGATTGGTATGGCGGAGTCGTATCCTGACCTTTATGTTATTTATGTACTCTTAGAGGGATGTCATGTATACGGATACTTGTATAGTAATAAAAGGGAGAATGGGAGCGGGATGTTCAAGCAAAATAATAAAGACATGCTTATTGAGAGAGACTAATTCACATAGACCAAGTTCATTATGGTAAGAGCCTAATGATATCCCCAGCAGAGTCACCATGTTGTCGCGCCCCTTTTTTCTCGTGAAATCGGATTTCGACATTGACAACTCTTTTAAAGGAAGAGTTATTAAAAGAGAGAGTCTCTACCTACCGGATTAAGGTGTGTTAGGTCACCTATTTGCAAATGACTCGGGTTTACTAGTTTGTGCCACCATAGATCGGGTAAGGGCTCAAATTCCCTTGAGGAGAAAGTGTTAGGCACTCCTCCAGGTCCACAACACTGGGTCCTGACCGAACTTGAATTAGGTGAATTAGTCTAAGAGAAAAGAAACAGTTTGGACAAATAATAAAAGGATTACTTTAAACAGAAATGGGGGGTCCTAAGTTTTTTAGCCTAAAGGATCACCCCGTGCAACATAAATAATATTTCGTAACTCCCTCAAGATAGGCTGTTACTCCTATTATTTAGCGGGCATAGACTATCATCTCCTGCTACCTGATTACTATCTTTAAGTTGTTTACCTAAAGCGCTCTATTTAATTCTAAGTCGTACCCTATGTGTGCACTACCCGTACCATGCTTATGGTCCAGGAGATATTTGGACCTCTATTTCAGGGTGTTTCTAGACTGCTCAAAAAGAAAAATACTAAGCGACATACAAAACAGTTTAGGACTCTCAAATATAAGCAAGTATGGGATCAAATTAGCCTATGCATTTAGACAGCAAATGGCGCCTAACTGGTTAACATTGACAGACTTTAATTAATTGCAGCATCCTATAGGCAGGATATGTATGTGATGTTGAATGAACAAGCAGGCGGTCATGTACAAAATCAGTTTCTTAATGCGATTATTAGGACATATATAAATTTGCCTACTGATTTTAGCATAATAAGACTAAGCCTACTAGCGTGGATCTAGGTCTTTTATGCAATAGTAAATAGTGGCAAGTCACAGAAACAGATCCAGAATAATTTGTTTTAACCCTATGTGCATGTTTTCTAATGAGGGTAACAGCACAACGTTTGGAAACTCATGAATAAGCGGGCAGAAATGACAATTAAACAGATTTAGGCATACAATCTACAGTTTGATCCAGTTTTAGGTCCTATAGGCATGATTTCTATAATTTGATCCTGTTTTAGATCCCATAGGCATGATTTTTATAATTTAAACAGAACCACTATGTAAGCAGGCATTTTCACACATATTAGATCACATTATTTCCTATAAGCGTGGTCTATAACAGAACATAATTGAACCAAATAATGAGCCTATGGACATCGCTGCTAGCACATAGTGACTAACCATAACAAGGCATCTATTGTCATGATTTCTAAAATACAACATTCAACAACACAGTATCGAACCTACAGGCAGGATTTCTACCAAACTTTATTGCAAATGTAAAATAAAAACCTCTTCCCAATTTCACTAACACCCCAGAAATGTTGTTAAAAATAATTATTATGGACCAGAATTTAATATGATAAATTAGTAAATATAACTATAGGGAGCCTATACCAGGCCCAAATACACCTGGACAGACCTGGCCTTCTACTCACAATATCTCCAAAATCCATTGTTCATAGATACAACATAACCAGTTGTTGAGTGATTCCCCATATTATCAAGGCTAAGCATACAGAACCCAAATCCCTAGTATGTCAGAGTTCCCAAGGGCTTCAAGAACCCAGGGCAGTGCTCTCACTAGAGAGATTGATCAAAAATAGTTCAAGGAAAGACTAGGGACCAGACCCTAGTGTGTCAGAGTTCACAAGGGTCTCACATGGACCCTGAGCAGTGCTCACACTAGGGAGGTCAGAGGACAGAACCTAAATAGCATTGCCTTTCAGCCGGCTAAGAACGAGGATTCAGAAAGGGCAGATAGTAAAGGAATAGGAGGGAGTCAAAGAATTTCACTAAAGGGACAGAACACATGTATAAAAATAAATAGCAGACATGCTTGAACTTAAGAGAACTTAGTCAATTTTTAGGAATTAGACTCAATCACATGCTAACAAGTCAAGTTCATAAGCAGATTCATAGTGATAATAGGGAGTCCAGATTAGACTAAGTATAGTAACTAGTGTCATAGGAAGGAAGCACATTAATTAGCAATAGGTTAGTACATGTTAACAACTGATTGAGGCAGTTACTAGAGGTGTCATAATATAGTAAGAACAAAGTCAAACATGCCACATTATAATGCACCCAGAACAGCGTTGTTATCCTATTAAGGAAGACATATATACCTAGTTAATCAATCTACAAGAAAGGTATAAAAGCATGATACAAGAAGGTTCATAACTTAACTTTAAGAGATAGTCATCAATGACATAGAGTTTAAGCAGAATTTAATTAATCAACTCAAACTAGGTTCAAACATGTCTCAAACTACAAGTAATAGCATTTAGGATAACATAGTCTAATTGAAGTAACACATTGAGCAAATAATCATCATGAGATGGCAGAGGGTCTAATAACTCACCAGTTGAGATGAAACAAGGAAGAAAGGGATCCAACAGTATGGTAAATATCACCAAACAGAAGCAAAAACTTGGAGATTTCTGGCCTTGGCTTTCAGCCGGCCAGGAATCAGAACACAGAATGAGATTATTCAAGAGTGGAAGCACATAGTTTTTGTTATAGTAGTGAAAGATTTTCAAACTCAGAACTTAAAAAAGAACTCTTCCAAAGGGGAGTGGAAAGGGGTTTAAATAGTGCAGAAATTAGAACATAAACATGGGAAATAGTTAGTTTAAACACCAAAAATGGCAAGTACTTAAATCAGTAGAATTGAAACCCTAAATTTTAGGTAAATATATACAAGATTGGCAGAAAATAAGGCAAAGGATCACATAATGCATACAATAAACATAGACGGGAAATTACTCAAAAGAAGCACACAATCTAACCAGATTTGGTTCAAGTAAAGAAGATCTAAAACCCTAATTCGGGTAAGTAAAAGAAATCGAGAAAAATAGGCATCACACATAATAGGGTGAATAATGATGAAATAATGCTACAAATCAAAGCTTGAACAAGATTTGGTTCGAATGAAAAGAGAATCCGAAATCCTAACCTTAGGGAATCAACAAGATACGAGCGAATCGGGCTCATATGATACAAAATAATGCGTTTGGACTTAAGGTCATCCAGATTAGGCAAGTACTTAAGTTATTCTGTAAAGAATCACCAAATAAAGGAAAAACATCGAACTGGTAAGTGAATGGGGAAAGAATCCCATCAGGAATGGGATTGGGGGAACTTTAGTGATGCGGCGGGATTAGGGTTCACCAAAGGAGGGAAATAGAGGCGGCGTGTTTTGGAAAATTGGGTTTAGGGTTTGGGGGTGGAGATATAAGGAAAGGGGGGGTTGTCTGTGAGTCGTTGATCATTTGTGATCAACGATTGGGATTTAGACAGGTGTTGGTCGGTTTATTAAGTGGGTAAAGGAAATTGGCCAAGGGTATTGGGCTGGTCTAGGTAGTGTTTGGGTCCATATTTAATTGAAAATTAGGAGCCAGATTTTAAGTACCCAATTTAAGAAATAAATAATTTATAAAAATAATAAATAACTAAAAAATATAATTTGTGCATAAAAATGATTTAAATAATTATTTAACACTATAAAAATATAAAAGGTTATCTTTTGCATAAGTAATGTAATTAAGCATGCATGGGCTATTATAGCAAAATGTGCAATTTTAGCCTTAAAAATGCAAATGTAATTATAACTATTACGCGGCGCCTTCCTGAGGTTCTTTGGAAGGGCGACGTAAGGCTAAGCAACCGA
>MDKI01190023.1:0-17019 GCA_005239505.1 Nicotiana paniculata | reverse complement strand
AATGATCAGTTGACCTCTCATAAAATTCAAAAAGACATTATCATTGCATGTAAAATTGAAACAATTAAAGCAATCATTGACGATCTAAATAGAGACTTTTTTGCATTTCTAGTTGATGAATCATTTGATGTATCACGCAAAGAGCAATTAGCTATTGTCTTGCGATATGTTAATAGATGTGGATCTGTGGTGGAGCATTTTATTGGGATCGTTCATGTTCGTAATACTAGTGTTTTATGTTTAAAGGAAGCAATTGTTGATTACCTTGCTCAACATTCTTTAAGTTTATCTTATGTACGTGGACGCTATAATGGATCAAGTAGCATGAAAGGGGATTTACGTGGCCTCAAAACTTTGATTCAACAAGAAAGTAAATCTGCTTATTCCATTCATTGTTTTGCACACCAACTTCAATTGACTTTTGTTGAGGTATCCAAAAAGTGTCTTGAAGTGGGAGAACTTGTATTTTTGGTTTCTAATTTATTGAATATAGTGGGAGGTTCTTACATACGTATGGATGATCTTCGAGAATCTCAAGCAGAAAAAGTTCAAGAGGCATTAGACATGGGTGAACTTGAAACTGGTAGGGGTTTGAATCAAGAACTTGGTCTTGCTAGAGTTGCCGATACTCGTTGGGGTTCGCACTACAAATCTTTTAAGAACTTTATTTCTATGTTTAGCTCAATTATTGATGTTCTTGATACTATCGTTGTTAATGCCCGGACTTTAGAAGAAAGAGCTAAGACAAAGGGATATCTTAGCACTTGTCAAACTTTTGAGGTTGCTTTCATGTTGCACTTAATGAGAGATGTTTTGGGGATCACAAATGAGCTTAATATATCCTTACAAAAAGAAGAGCAATATATTGCAAATGCTATTATACTTGTTGAAGTGGCAAAGAAACGGTTGCAAAAGCTAAGAGAAGAAGAATGGGATTCACTTATTGATAATGTGTCTGCATTTTGTGTCAAGTATAATATTTTGATACCAAACTTTGATGACTTCTATGTTAACTCCGGAAGATCTCGACGTAAAGTTGTTGATCATACTATTTTACATCACTATCGTGTTGATATATTTTTTAAGATTATTGATTGGTAAGTTCAAGAACTCAATGCTCGCTTTAATGAGGTGACAACGAATTGCTTGTGTGGAGTAGCTTGCTTAAATCCAGTTGATTCATTTTCCAGTTTTGACATAAACAAGATATTGATGATGGCTGAATTGTATCTTGACGATTTTGATGAGAATATAATGGTTACTCTCAAGAATCAACTTGAAACTTATATTGTTGATGTTCGTGATTTTGATGAAAGGTTCTCAAATCTACAAGGACTTGTTGATCTTTCTGAAACGCTAGTTAAGAAAAAGAAGCATTTGAATTATCCATTTGTGTTTCGCCTTGTGAAATTGCTTTGCTTCTACCAGTTGCCACTGCTACAGTTGAAAGAACTTTCTCGGCGATGAAGTTGATCAAGAGTGAATTGCAAAACTGAATGAATGACGAATTCATGAGCGGTTGTTTAGTACCTTATGTAGAAAGAAAAATATTTAACACCATTTCTTATGAGACTATTATAAATACGTTTCAGGAAATGAAAACTCGGAGAGGACAGTTGTAATAATATATTTTATTAATATATAGTTTTTGTTGACCTCTTTGTATATTTGTTTGTTTGCATTTTGAACCTGCTTGATAAATATCCTGGGTCCGCCAATTTACCCCATACTTCATAATTCACCTAACCACTAAAATAGTTCAAAATATTTCTTAACTTTATTTACTTTACCAAAAAAATTTGAAGGAAAGATACTTTTTTCTCTCTTCCTTTATTTCTTTATTTATTTTTATCTTCCCCTGCTTTATCTACTTTACATTATGCGCATTTATACTATGTTACATGATTTCAAGGAAGCAGGTCAGTCTTTGGTTGAATCGGTAACTTCCCCTATTTGGTTGTTGTTTGGTTGCTTCATTTGTTTTATGTAATGCTAATGTATTCTTTTTCTTACATTCACAAATAAGATGTTTAATTGCAAGCCTGACACATAAATATATAATTTATATATATATATAAGATTTTATATTAAATTTTCTTTAAAAAATATTGAAATATTTGGGATCCTCTCATGTGTTAACTTAGAAAGCGTATATCAACGATAATTATTGTTAGACGACTAAGAAAATAACTATCATGTATTACTAAAAAAATTCTCTCGTTAGAAAATTTTAATAGATCATATGTTTGCCAATTTTGTCAATATTTATTAAACATATATTCACTTATCAAAACTTTATTTATAACTTTAAAGAAGTATGATTGGAATAATATTTATGTAAAAAAAAAAAAAAATCCGACAAAGACGAACCAATCCAAACCGATATAATTAATTTAATTTGATTTTGATAAAAATCGAACCAATTTGGTCCATGTACACCCCTACTCACAAATTTTAACCTAAACATGATTTATTGAATAAAATCTACTGACATTATTAAAAACATTGAATTACGAATCTAGAAATAAAGTAAGGTGATAAATTTAATTATTGGGACCTCTGAATCTTGAACCTATAAAATTAAAATCTTGAATTAATACTGTTTCAGAGGATCGGATGCTAGAAAGACATATAATTGGATGGTCCACAAAACAAAACTTAAAAGTAGTGATTGGCTAGTCAACATTCTTTATTGGAACAACATCCCGTCATTCTTTATTATTTAATTAATTAAAGTTAAGATCCTAATATTCAGCTAATTTCAGGTTTAGTGTCTTTTTGGGTCGTTTGTTCTCTTTACTTACGTGTGAGTGCATGCAATCATGATTTGTCTAGTAAAAAAATATGATTATATATTAGGAAAAAGGCCATGCATGTCTCATTTGTGAACAAACCATCAGAAAAATTTAAGGTAGTTGTAAGTTGTCATCCATCAAGAATCAAACAACTTTGGCCCTAGATATCTTTTTTGTTAGACTATACTAGAGGGAGAGCCTTTGAGCAATAGTAAATTTGTCTCTGTATGACCTATAAGTCACACGTTCGATCTGTAAAATAAGTCATTAATAATTGTATTTGGTTAGGCTGCCTATATCACATCTCTTAAAATGTAATTTTTCCCCGAGTCCTTTGTGAACACGAGATATTTCGCGCACAGAATTGCTATTTCTATTAAACTAGGGGCGTTTGGTTTGCCATCTATTTATGCACGGATTATAATGTTGAAAATGCTTTTCTGGTCATAATAAGATAGGAACTATATGCAGTGAATACTAACATCTGGATTGCAATGATTTTTATGTAAGGATTGTCTAGCTATTTTAAGGGCAGTTTTGTTTTTAAATACTCTTATTCATATATTGTTGATACATGTATTAATGATACGTAGATTGTTGTATAATTAATTAAGTTACCCCAATATTAGTAATATAGCATTTGATTTTACATATTAAACTCTGCGTAAGTTATACGAAATTATATGTGTATATATATATGATATTTCTTTCTAATTTAGTCTGTGTTTCAAAAAGAACATATAGCACCATTCTATGTTTGGAAGCTCTTCAATTTTGAATTGTATCCTCTTAAGATGCCGGCCGGTGCAGTCATAGAAATGCAATAATATATTTAAGACCATAAATTTAAATTATTTTTTATATTCGTTGCAAAGTTTTTCTTTCTTTCTTAAAGTACGAAACATCGCTATATAAAATAAAATGGCAAAGTATTTACCTGATATTAAATTAGTAGCATTTTATACTGGAAACTAAAAATTCTATAAGTAATATAGAATCTTATACAATAACAAACTCAGTATATTTTCACAAGTGGGGTCTGAAAGGGTAGTGTATATACAGACATTGTCCCTACCTAGTGAAGATAGAGATGTCGTTTTCAACAGACCCTTTAGAAAGAGTGCGAAGAAGAAGAAAATAGGGGGATTAGTAGTACTAAATACTAACAACAGGAAATACAACAGTAGAAGCAGACTAAATCATACGACAAAGTAATGTCTACTTAAGCATATACATGAACCTGAGTGCTACTAAAGTAACTGGTAAGAGTAGGAGAAACTTACAACTACCTATTATCCTTCTACCCTAATCCTCGACCTTCATACCTTCCTATCAAGGGTCATGTCCTTATTAAGCTGAAGTCGTGACATATCATGCCTAATCACCTCTCCCCCAATACTTCTTTGGCCTACCTCGGCCACTTCTTAAACCCGTCATGCCAACCTCTCACACCTCCTGACAGGAACATCGATGCTTCTCCCTCTTTACGTGACCGAGCCATCTCAGCCTCGACCCTCGCATCTTGTCCTCCACATAGGCCATTTTCATTTGTCCGGATACGTCATTGCTAATTTTATATCTCCTGGTATACCCACTTATCCATCTCAACATCCTCATTTATGTTACTTTCATCTTCTGCACTAATACAAAATCTTACACTGAAATTAAATTTCTTTAATTTGTGCTTCAAATCAAACAACCCTTTATTAGAGCAGACAATATTTATTTTCTGTAATTATTTTCTCCCAAATTGAGAAATATTTTTGTTTGACCAAAAAGTATTAGGCTTTTTGTTAAACTAATTAAATAAGATGATAATGGGCAAATTCTAGTTAAACGTAATAAATCCTAGATCTAAGATTAATAGATATCAATGATATGGGACCGCTTTTAAGGTTATTAAATACTTAGGATGTACTCAATGATTGTCAATGAATGAGAGAATAATGATAGGCAATAAATATGATAAATGGCAATAAATGTAAATAGGAGGAATGATTCACCCAATATTGAATGATGTGGATGATTCCTCCTTCTAACAACAACGTGTGATAACTAAATATAAGGATGGACAAAGTGTTTTTGGATCTTGTGAGTGAAAAGTTAGAATAAACAAAGAAATCAATCACGTCAGCAAGACAAGCTTTTTGTATATTCCCCCAATAGTCAACTTCTTACAAGTGTTCTTATCAGAAAAGTGAATCTCCCTTCTTTGTTCCCTATCTCTTACTATTTATAAGGGATATTCCTAGGAAACCCTAAAAAGTACAATTAGGGGAATATTCGATAGGATATTATTTTTCGTAATTCTAAGATTATCCTAGTCATTACAACTACTCTTCTCTGCTCGACCTCGGTCTCGATCTCTTGCTTAGCGACTTCTCGCTATTGGGTTCTGCTCGACCTCGACCATAACTCGTTCATTTGCGTTAGCTGAACCTAATCGGATTTCGACTCATACAATTTTGTAATATGCATCTCAATAATACCTTGACAGGCATTCCGCATATGGTGGTTTGCTTTCGGTCCCTACATAGTTTGGTGTTGGATGTAGGTCTAGTTTTTTTCATATATATAGCAGGTAGAGATACATCCATTATGTAATTATAGGTACTCTTTTGTGGAGTATCATTTTAGATAACAAGACCCCTTTGATTTGATAGCTAGGCATAACTATTTGTATGGATCTTTGGCAGAGTAAAGAGCCTAGATATACATATATAAAATATGCTGCCACCCCACCCACCCCTTATTGTCTTTCTTCACCATGAAGATTTTTCTGTACATATTCTAAACAACAAAGTAGAGAAACTTTAGCATAAGAGCCAGAACAATAATTTAAATTTTACGAATTTTGAATTTGTCATCAAACGCATAGAGCTAGTTTTAGATACTGAATTTGTAACAAAAAGTTATACATATTTAAAAAATCGTTAATATAACTATAAATTTTTAGCAAAAGCTACTAAATTCGTGTGAACTCGTACTAAGGAGGATATGTATAAGATGGATAATAATAATTGGGAAAAGAAGATATAGTCTAAAAGAAGAACTTTTGTTTTTTCACTTGATGATACCTATTTAATTTATGTTTTTCTTTTTTTTTCTTTCCTTTTTCAAAGGTGATTATGGGTCAAGATTTTAATTTGCCTTTTCTTCTCAACTTTATCTTTTTATTCTCCGTGGGGGCCTCTCTAACAAAGTTGTCTTATATCAATCACACCATAAAGTTCTTTAATTTTGTATAAAATAACCTTTTGAGGACCAATAAGGCAACCTATTATATTTGCTTAGAAATTCTGCGACCTATTTTAAATCTCGCTACTTTTTAAGCATAAGAGATGGAAGAATTGGAATAGTATTGTTAGCTTCAAATTCTGATTATTTTCTTTTTTGCATTACATGAATAATGACTTTATTTTGAAATAAGAAAATCATAAATTATTTTTAAATGTAAAATTAGTCTTAACAAAAATTATCACACATTGGCTAAATTTGAATCATGCGGATGTCAGTTTATATGAAGTGCTTTTGTTATTTTCTATCGCAACCACTAGTTAACTTTAATAGCTAGTGTTATTAAGACATTCATTCAAAAAGTCGTGTGGATCTCTATTTATTACCATTGTCACCTGTAGCTTTATTTTCTCTAATATTTTGTGAATATAATATTTATTATAGTAATTTATTCAAATTTTATATTATTAGATTTTAAATATAAATTAGGGAGAAGTACACAGTTAGCCACTAACATATGTCTTTACTCTTTAGCCACTGTTTAAACTGTATTTACTCTTTAGCCAGTGCTTAATAAATTTTTACCCGTCCGGACGAAAATACTTTTGTGCTAGACATGGGTGTTGTGTAAATATTAAGGACATGGTGTCCTTAACTTCATGAATACTGTTCTAAATATTAAGGACAAAATGTCCTGTTTTTGCACCTTCCGTTGTTAAACTTTAGGACATCATGTCCTTAACTTCATATATGCAGTGTAAATTTTACGGACATGACGTCTTTAACTTCATGTGTGCGGTGTAAATGTCCTTAAATTATATTTGCACCTTCTGTTGTTAAACTTTAGGACCTCGTATCCTTAACTTTACATATGCAGTGTAAATATTAAGGACAAGGTGTTCTTAACTTCATATGTGCAGTGTAAATCTTAAGGACAGAGTATCCTTAACTTTGTGAGTGTTGTGTTATATTAAGGACATGGTGTCCTTAACCTCATGAATGATGTGTAAATATTAACGACAATTTTCCTGTATTTGCACCTTCCGTTGTTAAACTTTAGGACATCATATCCTTACCTTCATATGTGCAGTGTAAATATTAAGGACATGGCGTCCTTAACTTTATGTGTGCAGTGTAAATGTTAACGACCCCATGTCCTTAATATTTATACAGCACTCATAAAGAAAAGGTAAAAACGTCTTTTCATATTAATTTTAATAGAGTAGTGGTTATTTTTACTCAAAACTAAAAATATTAGATAAAAACTAAATACCATGTTAAAAAGTGATCATCCCACGCCATTTTTACTATAAATTATTCATACTTAGATGTTGAAAAATAAGAGGCCTTTATTATCTAATCTTTAGATCTAAACGCACTATCTAAATATTAGGATGTGTACGTATTCAGACATCTTATCTTAATAAAAAAAAATGGTGTTTCAATATCTTTTTAAGGGTGTACCTGCAAAAACCTTATAAGATAGGATAAAATTAATATATTTCCTCTGTTCCAATATATGTAAAGGTGTTTGCTTGGATACGGAATTTGAAAAATAAAAAAGAACTTTTAAAATTTATAGTCTGAAATAAATCATAAAAATCTGTGTGACTAAAAATTATTTCATTAAGGTTAAAAAGAAAATTTTAAAATTGAATTGTTACTAAAAATTATAAAAAAATTATTCTTTCTGGATTTAAATAAAAAAAGAAAGAGTGTTATATAAATTGACAAAGAAAAGTATATAAATTGGACCCTGGAGGTAGTTTAAAGTACTCAAATTAAAATTCAAAACTAAAACAATACTAATCTATTTTCTCGATCTCTTTACCAAAAGTTTCTCTGCCACAGTATATATAATTCTGGTTTCAATGAAGTTGAAATCTAGGGATGAGAAAAGTAAAGATGCTCCAATAGAAATACAGAAGGGAAAATTAATAATTAATTCGAGGCAGGGAACACAACTGTCCCCTTTGTGTATTGGAACAGGAATACAAGAGGGAAATAGATAAACATATAATCTTATCCTTTCTTGTTTGGATCCTTCATTTGAAAAGGCAATGCCAATACCATTACCTTCATCCTTTATCAGAGTTATCGGGTTTCGAGTTCCTGGGCATAGAGTCGCCTTTATTAGGGAGCGCTTTATCTCCTAATGTGAGATTTTCCGACGCGAATCCGGATTTAGTCGAGCCCCTGTGTGAGTATCGAACACCGGGTGGGAAACCAAAAAAAAATACATTCACTGCTTCTTGGAATATTAAGCAGTGAAATACTAAGTACAGTCAGACTTCGCTATAACATCATCCCTATATAACAACACTTCACTATAAAAGTCAAGTTTTTTTGAAATTAATTTTCATCTTATATTATAATATATGTTCTCTATAATAACACTTTATTATAACATTTAAAAATATTTGGAACAAACGAGAATGTATTATAGAGAAATTTGACTATAGTCCTTTATTTTTATTTACACCAAATGACATGCATAAAGCCACACATCTCATATAGTATATTTAAGACTAGAAGAATCATTACTTTCTCTGTTCAAAATTAACAGTCACTTTAGCTTAAAAAATTATCCCAAAATAATTGTCACCTTATGAATTCAAGACTAAATTAATTAATTTTTTCCAACTATATTCTTAATATTAAAGAAGTAGTAGTTCTTTTTAATATTGTTCAATTCTCAAAAAATATTTAATAGGAGTAATGTACGTAGTAAACTATATACTTATTATTTTCTTAATAAACATAAAAAGAGCTAAAACAACAATTAAAATGAAACGAATAGATATTTATTTCTTAAACTTCATATCAAATTATATCTATGAAAATTGAAATGGAGGGAGTAATTATAAGCAAGTCATGCTGAGCACTTCTTTTATTTTATTATTATTATTATTATTATTATTATTATTATTATTATTATTATTATTATTATTATTATTATTATTATTATTATATATCAAATACTCGACCATAACGTTCTTATACTTTCGGCCTTACTACTTGAACAAAACATTGACGTTGTCAATTCTTGTATATACTAGTCAAATGAGTAGCCAGTAATGGTGGATCTAGAACTTAGGCACTATAAATTCTGGGTTAAGTAAATTATGAAATAGACGTAATAAACAAACGTACCTAAAATGAACAAATTTGAGAAATACACTCAGCCTTTTAATTACTAGCTGTAGTGACTCGCAGTACAAATGAAAGAAGTTACTATAATTTTTTGGACAATTAATACGCTTGAATATTTGAGCTCTGTGAAAAGAAACTGTTGAGGCGGGTAGTTATAAGCGGTTACACAGCTGTAAGCAAGTTGTTAATGAGTTGGCATTAGTATAGGATTAAGTTAACAAGTTCGTTAGTTAGCTAGCCTTGTGTATAAATAAGAAATTTTATTTTCATTTCAGACTTGTAGCTCAATATTGAATTAGTGAGAATGTATTTCACTTCCTTTCCTTTCTCGTCTCATTTCCTCTTCTGCTCACCGCCATAGTTGACCTCCATAGTTGACCTCCATTAATATGGTATCAGAGCTCCGGTGACGTTACTTGGTTCAACAATTAGGAGAGGCTTGTTGCGAAGAGAAGCAAGAAGAAAATTCTCACAAATTGAGCTCACATTCGAATTTGTGATCTACGGCGATAGTTCCTCTGTGATTGAATCTTGATTCACTGAAAACTTCAATCTCAATTGTTGATTCTGAAGATCTGCTAATTGATTACTACAATAACTATCGAAGAAAATACATCATTTAGCCCCAGCCACTCCAACACTATATGATCAGAATGTAGACCTAGTTCATCACAATCACCCTCTCTATATCCACCCCTCTAATACACAAGATGCAATTCTCATTTCAATTCAACTTCGAGGTTCTGAGAATTATTCATTGTGGAGTAAATCTATAAAAATTGTATTGCATGGCAAAAATAAAGTAAGTTTGTGTTAGGAACCCGGAGAAAATACATGTTTGATCCTAGCCTACATGAGTTATGGGATAGGTGCAATGCTATTGTGTTGGCTTGAATAATGAACATTGTGGTCACAAATTTACTTAGTTCTGTGATATATGCTTCTGATGCTCACAAGGTCTGGGAAGACCTTTGTGAGAGGTTTAATAAGGTCAATGCATCTAGATCCTTCTACTTACACAAGGAAATTTCTAAGCTAACACAAGATCTGTTATCTGTGTCTGAATATTTTTCAAAACTTAGAGAATTATGGTATGAATATGAGGCTTTAGTTCCTCCTCCTTCGTGTGGTTGTCCAGAATTTAAACAAAATGAAAAACACTATCAGCTTCGAAAGTTGTATCAATTTCTTACTGGGCTAAATGATACTTTTGACAATGCTAAGGATCATATTCTCGTGACTAGACCAGTACCTAATATAAACCAGGTGTATGCAATGATCATTAATGTGGAAAGTCAGAGAAGAAATAATGCTAATGTTGGTGTTGGTTATCCTAGAGCTCTACTGAGTAATACAGCCCATACTGGTAGTTATAATCGTGGTTCTAAGCCTAGAAACAACTTTGGAAAGCCATCTCTTCAATGTAACTTTTGTCATCTTAAAAGCCACACTAGAGACAATTGTTATAAACTTCATAGTTATCTCACTGATTTTAGAGGTAGGAAAGGAGGGAGAGGTACTCCTGATTCCAAAGGTGCAGATGCACACACTACCAGCATAGCATCTGATTCATCTGACCAACAAGGAGGTACTGCTAATGTGGTTCCATCATATGCTTCAGCAACTGATAGCTCTTTAGCAACAACAAGTGCCTCTTCAGCATCTTTCTTCACTCGGGATCAATACAATCAGATCCTGCAGATGTTTAACAAAGGAAAGTAGGTTAAAACTATGGCTAATTCTGCAACAATGAATACTGCAGGTACCATAACAACTCTCATGTCTCATCTAGTGAGCAATAATTGGATTATAGATACAGGTGCTACTAATCATATGACTCACAACTTGAATCTACTGAGCAATATTAGAAAATTATCAGACGGTGACCAAAATTCAGTTCAACTTCCTAATGGTGAAAAAGTTACTATCAGTCACACTAGTAATCTATCATTGTTTAAGGATAAATCAGTACATCATGTGCTTTATATGCCAGATTTCAAGTTTAATCTGATGTCAGTGTCAAAAATCACAAAAAAGCTAAGATGTCTACTAGCTTTCTTTCCTGGCTTTTACATATTTCAGGAGCTCTTCACTGGGAATGTGATGGGGATTGGTAAGGAGGAGCATGGTCTCTACATTCTGAAGCACAAAGAGCAAGATGTTCCCAAGCAGTTGTCAGATCCTAGGCCAATTCATTCCATTCCTCTTGTAAATACCGTTATTAGTGAGTCCAAAACAAATAATGCTAGTACGGAAAATAAGAATTCTACTAAGCATCTAGATGATATTGTCTTGTGGAATAAGAGGTTAGGTCATGCACCATTAAGAGTTCTAAAGAAGATAGGAAGTATGTCTAATGTTCAGTTGAAGGAACATTTTTGTACAGTTCGTCATGTTGCTAAGCAAACAAGAATTTCTTTTTCTTCCAGTAATGCATGTTCTATTAATGCATTAGATCTCATACATGATGATGTTTGGGTGCCATACAGAGTACATACTACTTTAGTGGATGACTACTCAAGGTTTAATTGGCTTTTCTTAATGATGATAAGGCAGAATCTATTGTGATCTTGAGAAACTTTCTGTTATTAGTCAAAAATCAGTTTCATAGTAATGTCAAGTGTCTAAGGCCAGACAATGGTACTGAATTCTTTAACAAACAAGTCTCAGGACTGCTACAAGAACATGGCATAGTTCATCAAAGTTCTTGTGAATACACTCCTCAACAAAATGGCAAAGTTGAAAGAAGACATAGTGCTACAAGAACAAGGCATAGTTCATCAAAGTTCTTGTGTATACACTCCTCAACAAAATGGCAGAGTTGAAAGAAGACATACGTCTATTCTTGATATGGCTAGGGCCTTAAGGTTTAAGGCCTGTGTCCCACTAAAATTTTAGGGAGAATGTGTTACTACTGTTGTGTACATTCTGAATAGGCTGCCTACTACTGTATTGAAGGGTGCATCTCTCTCTGAAAAGTTGTTTCACAAGTCTCCATCTTTACAACATCTCAGTATCTTTGGGAGTCTGTGTTATGCAACTAACCTGAAGAAAACAGATAATTTTTGTCCTAGAGTTATTCCTGTTGTTCATCTAGGCTATTCCTCTGTTCAGAAGTGTTATGGTTAGATATGACCTTAGCTCTCAACTTTTCTTTGTTAGCAAAGACACTATGTTCAAAGAAGATATTTTCCCATTCAAACATATACATACAATTCCATCTCCCTTGTTTCTAGTTCTAGAATTCAGAGATGCTAAGTGTCCTGCTCTGCATAATCTTGACTCCCTTAGTCTATCTGCTACTCTATGTCCTTCTATGTGTTCCTTGAGTGATCAACCTAGTCCATTCTTTTAACCTTCTTCTCCTCCCATTGATCATTCATCTTCACCTCCTCTTCCTTCACCTACTAATCCTGGTTTAAGGAGATCTTCTAGGGTGACTAAACCTCCTATATGGATGGAAGACTATGTATTGTTTACCAAGCCTTCTTCCTATGCTCACCCTATATCACAATGTGTAACCTATGATTATCTCTCACCTACCTACAGGGCATCACTTGCAGCTTATTCAGCCATTACTGAACCAAGGTCTTATGATGAGGCCAAGGCAGATCCCAAGTGGATTGAGGCCATGAAAGTTGAGATTTCAGCCTTAGAAACTAATCAGGCTTGGACCATTGTTGATATTCCTCAAGGTAAGACTCCTATAGGGTGTAAATGGGACTTAAAGTGAAGTACAAGTCTACTGGTGAGGTGGAGAGAGGTATAAGGCTCGACTAGTTGCCAGAGGATATAGTCTACTAGAAAGTATGAATTATAAGGAGACCTTCTCTCCTGTAGCTAAGATGGTGACTGTTAGATCTGTGGTGGCTTTGGCTGAAGCATATGGATGGGATATTTTTAAGATGGATGTAGACAATGCTTTTCTTCAAGGTGATATACTTGAAGAAGTGTACATGAACATCCCAGATGGCTTTGACATCCAGGGAGAGTTACAGCAGCAGCAGAAGGTTTGCAAGCTTCATAAGTCATTGTATGGGCTTAAACAAGCTCCCAGACAGTGGAGCTTGAAGCTTACTAGTGCACTAACTGACATGGTCTTTTTTCAATTGCACTATGACTATTCTTTGTTCACACATAAGGTAGGATGTGACCTTGTAATAGTATTCGTATATGTGGATGATTTTTTAGTGATTGGAACTAGCTTAGCACTCATTCAACAAGTGAGGAAAGATTTACAAGCCAGGTTGAAGATGAAGGATCTTGGAGAACTGAAGTATTTTCTTGGTATTGAGTTCTCGAGATCTAGGAAGGGATTTTGAAGAATCAAAGAAAGTATGCACTTGAGCTAGTGTTTAAAATGGGATTAGCAGGCAGTTGAACAACCGCTACTCCTCTAGAGTTCAATCACAAGCTCTCATCTATATAATTAGACAAGTTTTTGCACACTAATGATAACTCAGTTGACAAAGAGCTAGAAGATAGAAGCAACTACTAAAGGCTGAGTGGCAGACTGTTATACCTAACTATGACTAGGCCTGATATTGCCTTTGTAGTTCAGGTACTTAGTCAATACATGCATGCTCCTACGCAATCTCATATGGATGCAGCCATAAGAGTGGTTAGATACATTAAGGGCATAACAGGTCTTGGGTTGTTTATGCCAGCAGGTGGAAGCACATGATTGACAGCTTTTTGTGACTCAGATTGAGGTGCATGTGTAGAAACCAGGAAGTCAGTAACAGGCTATATGGTGAAGTTTGGGCAAGCGTTGGTGTCTTGGAAATCAAAGAAACAAAGTACTGTTTCCAGGAGTTCTGCTGAAGCAGAATTCTGGAGCATGGCATCAACTGTGGCTGAGATAACTTGGTTAATTGGGTTGTTTAAAGAGCTAGGAGTGAAAGTGAACTTGCCGGTGCAGCTGTTTTGTGACAGCAAAGCTGCAATTCAGATTGCAGCTCACCCCCATTTTTCATGAGAGGACAAAACACTTTGACATTGATTGTCATTTTGTAAGAGAAAAGATTCAAAAATGGCAGATACAAATTCAACATATTGGAACCAAGTATCAGTTAGCTGACTTGCTTACAAAAGGCTTGTGCCGACCACAACATGATCATCTGGTAGGCAAGCTGGGAATAAAGAACATATTTCATCCCTTAGCTTGAGGGGGAGTATTTAGACTGGTAGTTATAAGCGGTTACGCAGCTGTAAGCCAGCTGTTAATAAGTTGGCATTAGTGTAGGATTAAGTTAACAAGTTAGTTAGTTAGCTAGCCTTGTGTATAAATAGGAAATATTATTTTCTTTTCAGACTTGTAGCTCAATATTGAATTAGTGAGAATACAGTTCACTTACTTTTCTCTCTCGTCTCATTTCCTCTTCTGCTCACCGCCATACTTGACCTCCATTAACAAACACATGCAAATAATTTCAAAGGAAGACTTATTGTGTATAATCTCTCACTCAACCGCTTAAATTTAAAAAAAAATGATTAAACGTATATATATATATATATTATATAGTTATATATAATTAATATATAATTTATGCATACCGACCGAAAAAACAATAAATCCGACAAACTATTGCGTAAAGATCCCAAATAAAAGAGGAGGTATTAATGATATATTGTTACATACCAACCAAAAGACTGTTTTTTCCCCTGTGCACTGGGACAATACTCAGCAATCATCAAGATCTTTTGCTTGGTACATTCATGGTATTCCCCACTGCTATCATTGCTGTCAAAGCAACTTTATGCAGGCACAAATATATACTCCAAAAGTAGAAACTAAGGGGTGGTTTGTTTTTTTTATTTTATTTGTATTTTCCCTCCCCTTTTTGGTTTCCTCTCCTTGCTCTTATGCTGACTTGAACTCACGACTCTGGAAGGGGTGGTTTGGTTCAATTATGAGACAGATAAAGATGTTTATGGGCTGGAATATTTCATGAAATTAGCTATTCGATCTTTGTGTATGAGATATAGCTAATACCATGATTTAGTATAGAATTTATATGGTTATTAGTTATTACTCCTAACTAAATGTGAGATAAATACAATACCTGATTTCAAAGCCTTTTAAAAGAAAATATGAACAATTTTGATATACTATGTTACAATTGGAGAGCCAAATAATAAGAGAATAAATAGAGGTCTACAGTAATCCTGGCCGATCCTACTCATTGCCCTAACCTTCTGGGTTGAGATATTTATTTATTTATTCGATGTTTTGTAGTCGTCTCATGTAAAGCCCATTAAAGGGCATCAGTGACCAAACCAGAAACCTATAATTAAGGATGAAGAGACCAAAAATTCGATGGAAAACTCCGTCTGACCACTGTCAGTAACAATACATTATGAGCGGCTTTTCAATGACGTCCGATAGCTCGCCGGAACACTGTACGTAGAGGCGGACACATGTGTATGGGTGAGGGGTCACCGGACCCCGTAAACTTCGGTTGAAATTCTGTATATATACATGTAAATACCTTGAAAATGGTTAATTTAAAACAGTTGGTATCATGAACACTAAAAGCATTTATGGGACACTGGTTGAGCAGAATACATTTGGGTCCGCTTCTGACTGTACGCGAGTAAAAAACTATCAATGGTTTTGCTATGGCGCCCGAGTTGCCGGAAACCAGCTCGTCGACACAAATGTTCTTGTACTTACAACTTCAAATTGATAGCCATGTAGATGAATCATCTTAAATAATTTTCACTCGCCAGGAGTACAAGCAGGGCAGGGAAAGACAGCTCGATGCATAAAGCATTCCGCATTTACATAGGGCATGGACATAGACCAAAGATGTTAAAAGTCTACCCTAATGTAAGCATTTAGTGTCTGCTTTGATGGCTCGAATACGTGACTTATAGGTCACACTGAAACAATTTTACCGTTGTTTCGAGATTTCCCCTTCCTCACCAGGAGTACAACTCTTTTAATTTAGTTGAATACTTTTTTCCTAAATTTTTTAGTTTAAAGGGAATATTGAAAAGGTCTTTTTAGCTCTCTTGTTAATATAGAGGGAGTTAAAATTTTGAAATTTCAAGAATAAGTGAAAACCAAATGGTATATGTTCCATGAATATAATTATTTATAAGATACACATGCATCCACTAACCGAGGAAAAGGAAAAGGGTATCATATGCACCTCAAAAGCTGATTATTTTTGCAGGATGAAAAGCTTATATCAACAGCAAAATTGGTTGGGAAATATACTCCTCCTCTCTTGTTATCCAGTGACCTATATATATATGCCTAAGAAAAACACCCATTATTTTATATACTTTCTTCTGGACTTACTTAAAAAAAAAAAAAAAAAAAAAAAAAAAAAAAAAAAAAAAAAAAAAAAAAAAAATAAAAAATAAAAAATAAAAATAAAAATAAAAATAAAGAGACTAATAGGGTATAAGAGACTCATAAAATAATTCAAAGATAATGAATCATTAAAGGGGAAGGAAGAAAAGATTTCCCACTTGGATCATCCTTATAATTGCATGCATGCATAATCATTATTAAAAGTAGGATACAATCTTTATTTCTGGTTTAGTTTTCTTTTTATCATTTCCTTTCTTACTTTTATAGACACATGATTTTTGGCTAGATCATTTTAGTTAAACTAACATCATGAAGAGAAAAGCTAATCTTGATCACCCTATATATTATTTTGTCCTCTGATATAAGAATATTTATATATATTGACGAAATATGTAACTTATCAATAGTTATCGTCCGACCCCATTATTAAGTAAACTATTTTTTTTGAGTGTGAGCACGTGATTTTTACCTATCGTATAATCCTACAAAATCTCGCTAAATTAATTAGTT